>BQNB010003098.1:34708-117903 GCA_026074375.1 Tanacetum coccineum | reverse complement strand
AATATACACACGAGTTTCTACATTTCTTCAATGTTTATACTTGACGCTTTACAAGTCATGCGTCCTTATCCATTCATGAGCATATAGGAAGCCAGGTCCAAGCTTCTTGAAGCGGCAAAACTTCATACTCACATTGGTAGTTTCTTTTAATCATGTCCCGCGTTGCACTTTTTCAAAAGAACTATTAAGAAGATAAACTTTAACCTCTTTATCTTTCAGGTCTGAACACATTCCTTGGGATAGTATAACATGTATTCCAATCTCTAAGTGTGAGCTTTCTGTATTCAATTCAGCTTCTAACGTTGTATTAGAAGGGAATCGACTGGACATGGATGTCTCACCCATCAACGAATTATACGAGGACTGGCCTTTTATTGCAATCTTAATTATCCGACTTTTGTGCACTAAAGTCCTTCGAGCGAACCCTATGTCTTAGTGGTGGTTAAAGCTATGATAGTGTATTTTCACCATCTAGCGCGTATTAAATGGTAGCATTGCATTATTATTCAATACAATAGAAAGAGTTATTAACAATGTCCTTCCACAGTATAATACGATTATACAAGACTCACACTCACATAAATGCATTATCATACCCTCCTTGAACATGTTTGTACATAATTTTTTTTCCATTTGATCACAAGATACTACAATGGTAAAACCAATGTACCATCCAACCCCTTGATAATATCGTAATCTCTTTTATCTTATCTACTCCAACTTTCATCTCATTTATCCTCATTATACATGCTAAAGAATCCTCGTTGTATCTAAACCAACAAACTCTTTGGTTTTTCTTACTCGACACATAAGTACTCGTTCTATAGCATCCGGGAAATCATTTGCCTATAAACAATTGATATCTACCCGACCATCAATAGACCTCTAATTATACACGTAGATTATATCCATTTAGACAAAGATTGATCATGTCAGATATGTAAAGACTCATTTAGACAAACTGTTGAGTAAGACTATGTCAAACACATTTGTGAGTTCATGATACAAACATGCAATCTACCTATAACCACATGCTCAATTTCTATACATTTCAGTAGATATCCAATTTAGTAAACAAACTATAATTTATCAGCAGTGCTCACAAAGTGTGGTTGAGAAAATAAGAACATTGCCCAATAGATGAAATCAATCATAAAACAAACTCACAAGATTGTGGTGAACCTGACAAAATGATCATGATTGACGTGTTTTCCCTTATAAAAGAATTACGCATCCCAAACGCACTCTTACTATAATTCAGTCATGAACATTGACCTCCAACTTCAGTAATGGCCAATCCTAACAATTTAATAACAAATTATATTCAACTTTAAAGTTTTTAAAATACATCATCCATGGCAAAACTGGCGTTACTATGAGTTGAACATTAAACAAAAGTAGCCATGAATTTAACCAATTCATTCACATCTATAAAGGCAAAATACCTCAACGAAAAAGAAACCTTAACAATACAATATAAATCTCATACTAGATTCGAGAGACTATGTTAAAGAATTACTAGATCAAGTTCAAATAAAATTTATCCATGTCATTCCATGTAAATGATCCCTGAACAACTAAATACATAAATTCATTTTACACCGACAATGTTCAAAGAGCATTCCACACAATTATCCTAACATTTCATACACTCCCAATACATTTGAAACATGAAACCTCGATTTTCAAATATATATCCGTCATCAGCAAATTTGACCGCAACTTTCCAACATATTAACATACAATAGAAATATAAAGATTTCCAATGAGTAAAGTGACACCAAAAGAATATTGCACGAGGTATTAAAAACCGAGTCATTACAGTTCACTTATAGATGATCATCTCTAGTTACTTTACCAATATATCACTTCTGGAAAAATTTATAAGAATCTATTTCCAAAACAGTCTTAATTGGTAACTTATATGAACATACTATGACGTCAGCTCAATATACATGTATGCTTTGTAATACAGAATCATCCTTCCATACAACAAATGCAACGCGATTCATCAGTACAAAGAAAATATGCAATGCAGGGTCAAATCTTATTACTGACAATCGCCAATATTTTGCGGACTAATAACCCGCCAATAAAGGTTATCCATGAACTTCCACCAATTGAAATATCCGGGCAAAACCCGCAACAGCAGTGTTCACCAGCATAATACCACATAATTTTCGTCTTTTAAAATCCACATAATATGCATATTTTTTAACCTTAATATTCATCAAAATTCATCAATCCTGTGTGTTCTACAATTTATCAGTCAGTAGTTCTCAAATTTATCAACGAGTCCTTACTCCTATTTTAACAGATTCTCAATCAACCCAATAAATTAAGTTTGTATATTATACGACATTGTCATCATCACGCAATGTCATAGTAACATGCATCTTAAAAATCCAATAAATTTTAATAACACATAACTTCCTTCCACTTTGTCCACATGATAGAACCCATGATTAGCAAAGCCCAGTACCTCTCACCATTCGGAATATATTTCCATCAAAGTACGTGCTCTTTGTGACCATATTCTTATATACTAACCCTTACCAAACCGATTTCCTTTCAACATCTCGTCTATTTCACAGGAATCCTCAGCCGCTTAGGAACTATCATGCACGTTTGGCACTCAACAATTTTTTGAAGCCTTAATTACACTAAACACCTAACAGCACGTGATAAAAAATATTTGAGCTGTGTAGCTAATAGGACCAAACGTCGCGAAGCAGTAGTCCACTTATGTTTGAATTATGTGTTAGTGGCTTAAATACGTCCTATGAGGACACTGAGGGATGTGGGACTAGGATGTCCATGAAACATCCACTTCCATCTTATTCTGTGCGACACTATATGATGTTCATTTGGTCGACACATGATCTCCTGTTTGCGCCTCATATAAATATCTGATGTACGACATTATCTTTACAAGAAAGAAAATACCCACATATATCTCCATTGAGATATTGCTGGGCATATTTTGCCTAAGCCTCTCAACTAATGTTATATCTGCTACGCCAAATGATCCTAGAGTTGAAATCGTTTCGCTTACGATAATCACTCACGAGTCTTGCATCAATCCCTAGGGTACGTTACGTCATCAGGCTTGGCAGCGAATCGATGCACGGAAACATCCTTGTAAGGACAGGAGAACATCTTCCGTGCTAGACTCTGAATAGGTGATCGTAAGTCGTCAAAAATTTTTTTTATTGAAGAAGACCAACATACGGTAAGCGGGATGCTGTCACTTTGCTACTTGAGGTCAGTTCCATCTCGACATGGCAGGTTTATTCATTTTGTATCTTATGTACCTTATCGTTTCGTAGTCGATAACATGAACATGATATGACTTAACATACTCATAACGTTTTTCCAACCTTGTTTAGTTGTGGTGAGATGCCGTGTTTTGTATTCTTTTTGTTGGTTCTATTCAATTGCTGCGTTTCCTAAAAAAATTAATCAAATAGTTTGATATGAGTATTAGACACCCGTATGTGATATAAATTTACCATCCATCAAAGTCATATACAAGTACTTTTAGTTGTTTTTCGCAAAGCGAAGTACCTTTAATTAGTTGTTTTTATCCATAGGAAATTAACCACGTACCTTTAGTATACCTGAGTTCAAAAGAATACACTTGTAGAACCTTGTAATCGTTGTTATATATAAGTTAAAACACCAACGGTTACCAGCTCGTATCGGTCAACCCCAATTTGTTTGGGCCAAAGTCTGAATTTCAAGGGGAGACATGGGAGACCTTTCGACATTACTGAAGAAGGTCATTGTCAATATTGGATTATCGTTTTTGATATGAAAAGTTTAGGGAAATACGATTCCCACTTGTTAATCAAAACACAAAATCGTCATGGGAAAATAGATATAGAAGACTTGGCAAGAAACTTTAAGCTTTACCAATATACACATTGGATTCTCCAAGTACAAAAATGTTATACGCTGAGACTCTAGCTTGGGTCACCGGGTGCCTAGCAAATTCAAGTTAAGACCGATAAATCTATAGAATCTTGAATCCTAAATTGTATCCAGAGACGGACCTAGGATTTTCGGGAGGATGTTGCATAAATTTAGATAGTGAAATTGGTTGTCCTGTTACATTTGGTTGTGATATTGGTGATATAGAGAGAAGCTAATGTGCCGTTGAGTTGACGGCCATGTTTGCGGTTATCTTTACACCTAGTCTTATTGTTTCTGATTACGACAACAAAGATGGTGCGTCTCTTGAGCAAGCAATTTTTTTGAAAGCTTGTATGAAGATTTCAATCCCACATGGGTCAAAGAATAGAAAGCTCCCTTGTTTGTGGTATATATTCTTGGATTAATTTCATATATTTTGAACATTAATTTCATATATACTCAAAATGCAACCCAACCCATGAATGCATAATGTATAATGTTTTTAAAGCATGTTTGGGTATATATGAAATTTCCATTTTTAAGGATATATTCTTCACATAAATTGATAAGAGAATGAGGAAGGTGATATAAATTTACCGTACATCGAGTTTGTGTGCCAAACATTTATACAACTTATCAACTTTTTTTTACCTAGACGTATGACTTCTGCTGTTATTAGTACTCAATTTTCGTTGCTGTGATGTCTTGTAATGTAACTGGTGTGTAGTTTTATTATGTCAACAAAGGTATGATATCTTTAGAACAACTTTTTGTGTGGGCTTCACTTTTGTGAAAACTTGTTTCAAGATTTGAATCACCTTACAAAAGATATCAGGAAACATTGGTTTCATTGGTATTAGTTATGGAGAAATTAAACCCTTGGAAAAAGATGTAAGCAAGGTTGAGCGTCCCCTTGAGTTGATAGAGTCGGAAATATTGTCAATACTTCCCCCTAGGATGTTTAATATGTGTTTGCAAACGAGGGAGATCCTTCATATCAACGCGTGAATTTGCTAGGAAGAACCTTCACCAAGTAACAGGTGACCGATCTCTAACCCACCATAAACTTCTTGATGTTCCCCGTACTAAATCATGTACCTTTAGTTGTTTTTCGCAAAGCAAATCACGCACCTTTAGTATGCACGAGTTCAACAACCATAACGCAACTACTATCCATCAAAAGATTACACTTGTACCTTTGTTAATAAAATCTCAGCCTTTCAAAAAAAAGAATACACTTGTAGAACCTTGTAATCGTTGTTAGATAAATCAAAACACCAATGGCTATCCAGCTCATGTTGATCAACCCCAATTTGTTTGGGCCAAAGTCTATATTTCAAGGGGAGACCTTTCGACATTAGTGAAGGTCGTTTTTAATATTGGATTATCGTTTTTGATATGAAAGGTTTAGGGAAGTACGATTCCTGCTTGTTAATCAAAACACAAAATCCTCATGGGAAAATAGATATGAAAGACTTGGCAAGAAACTTTAAGCCTTACCAATATACAAAAATTGGGTTCTTCCAACTAAAAGATTGTTATACGTGAGACTATTGTGTCACAAGGTGCCTAGCTAATTCAAGTGACGATCGATATATCTATAGAATCTTAAATCCTAGATTGTATATGTGTTAAGCTTCACTATATTATTATGTTGTTTTAACTAGGAAGAACCCAAATAGGAAAACTGTTTCGAAAAAGACCTATGGTAAAGCTTCTATGTGAGATAATAGAGTGGGAAATATTACCAAGACTTCCTGCTAAGTCCCTAGGTCGTTTCATGTGTGTTTGCAAACAAAATCATTCATATCGACGCGAGTTAAGTAGGAAAAACCTTCAACTTATAAAAAACAAACAATCTCTAACACACCATAAAGTTCTTGAGATTTGATGTCGATCACAGACCTTTAGTACGTATGATTGTGAAAATCTTTTCAATCCCGACTCTAACATCCTCCGTTCACTCCCATTATTTGTCCCTGGTCTTAGCGGAGCACTACATGTATTACCTATAGCAAAGCTTGGATGGACTGGTATTTGTAGAATTACAAGATCACACTAGTGAGTTGGCGTTTTTGAATCCATTGGTGCATACAAAAAGTTTAAATCGAATTTTCGTCGCTCCTTTGATGCTTTCTATTTTGACTTATATAACAACGATTACAAGGTTCTACAAGTGATTTCTAAGGGTGGCTTAAATGCTTATATCTATTTCCAAAGATCCACCTCATGGAAAAAGATTCAATGGTTAGAAAATAACTGATGTTTTCTACACAAAACATAACATTAAACCCATAATTGAAAGTGTGTATTGGTTGTTCAATATCCACTCAAACATTTATAGTACACTAAATTCAAACCCATAATTCCCACACCATCTGCTTAATCAGTTAACTTGTTTTAAATATAATACATATATACAAAAAAGAATACAAAATAAACTCAACTAAATCTGTTTTTATTTTATTTACGTTCTAGAATCCAAGAGACACATTCTTGAAGTAGTTCAAACTTTTGATGTATGGCTATGTTCAAGAAAATTTCCATTTTTTCCCTAAAATCAGTCGCTGATTCTTTAAGGTTGAAAGAGCCAGCACATCCGCAATGTTCAGCCAAGTGAGCAGCTTTAATCTGCTTGCATTTCTGGCAAACCAAGTCTTGCAGATGGTAAAGGCGTTCTCTTTGGCGAACTATTTGTAAAAGTCCATTTTCCATCACTTCACGGCTGTAAGGTTGACCACATTGTGGAACACCACATCTCCACTCTTGAGTTAGTAAATCTCTGTCTAAGCATAGATCTAAGTCTCTACAGTCGTTGCAGTAGCTGTTGAAACGATGGAAATTCAAATTAGAAACACCAAATGTTTGTATACTATACAAATATAAGCAACTGGGGAATGTGCAAATGGGTTTCGGCCAAAACAGGTCAAGTAGGTTGGTCAATATAAGTTTTAACAAATTTAGTTGTTAAATAGAGATGGACTAGCAGTATGGTTGAATTGATGACATTCGAATGATCCTTGTTTAACATGATAATGCAGCATGCTTGTAAACAATCATGTTATCTGACTTTTAGAAAACTTAGAAAATACTTTTATTGTTTTACCTGCAGATGACATTTGGTAAAGTGAAGGAAAAACGGCACTTATTGAACTCTGCCTCTGGAGCAAACTCCCTTACACCCACTTTTTTTAACAGATTTTTCCTCATAATCTGCAGTTTTGTAATAATATTAATAAGTATAAACAATAATCAGGTAGCCCATAAAGAATAACACTTTAACTGCCGTTACCCGGATATCATGAACCACATTCTTGTCAAGAATGAGAACTGCACAAACATTTTTAATAAATTCAAGTGCAGGATCTCCTTTATAACCATTGTTATCTTGTGCTTCCTGAGATTTGCCTATTTTTCTCATGTGAAGAATAGTATCAACCATTTTCAATAGCTTATCTGAGAAGTAAGAATTAATCTGGAAAATAAATAACATAAGTTAATGATTTAACTAGAATTATACAGTATATGCTAGATTCCAGGAAAAATAAAGTTCATAACCGGACCTCTTCACTAAGATGTTCAGTCATGCTTGACTCGTATATCTCAGCAGCAGCAGCTGTGATTGACGGAGTACATGAGTCGTCATCCCTAACTTTTGCTCTTTTCCTGACTTGATCTCGTGCAAATGTCCATGGGCGGTGTATGAACTCGGAGACAATTAAAATAAAATGATCCTAAAAAAAACACAAAAAGGGATATCAGCTGACAATGGATAATAGATTAACTAATATGGCAAACTTTTTAATGTTTGAATGTTGATGTTTAAATAGGTCATACCTGAATCTCTGTAGGCAGGTTATCCGTGATATTCCAGCTGGACACTATTTCGACTTTGGGATCGTCATCTGTTTCATCTGATTTAGTTTGAATTCCACCATAGTTGTACTGTAATAAAAAGGTAAAATGGTGATTTCTTAATCACTCTTATAAAGATAGCGCTATCAACTTAACAATGTATTGTATATATTAGCTAACCTGATCCATGAATAGCAGTGAGTGCCAGAACTGCATGGGTTCAAGCTCAATCCACTCAAATAAGTCTCTAATAAACCAAGAAACTTAAAAATCAGAAAAACACAAATACGCAAAAATCATATTAGCTAATTTAGCACTCTATTATTTCATATGAGAGAAATGCACAAGGACCAACCTTGTTTGTATGGTTTTAAGTAAACTATCACAGTAAGCTTGGGCTGCAAATAAGTCTGACTTTCCAGTGTCCAAAATTATTTTGGAAAAATTGGCAAACACAACTGTGGCACCCAACTTTCGAAATTCGGCTATCAGTAGTGCAAACACCTTTTGCATGACCTTGTGAAGCATTCGATGAAGAGCTGGATCATGAAGTTTTGACCTTGGACTACATCACAAGACAAAAAAAATCAAACAGAGTCAAAACAAAACAATACAAGAAGATAGCAATCCAGCAAACAGAATTACCTGCAGAGCCATCTGTACAGATGTTGCAACATTGCATCGGCATATATATTTCCGGATGAAACTGCATCGGCAAGGCATCTTTGAATCAATTGTTTGAGAACACGAAATGCAGGTGAACAGGATGTGGCCTCGTCCAATCCTAACTGTTCATTTGGAAGATGTGATCCAGAAGCCAAATCATGATCATACCCAAATAGGGTACCTCCCTCCATTTCATTTACTTGGTTGCTTTTTAGCAGAGCATTGACAGCTAGATTATGTATCTGTATCCATTAGAAAATTGCTTTCAAACTTTGATATGTTAATTTTTTTTATTTAGTTTAAGAGTGTCAAAGAAATTTGCAGACCTTTAGCTCAACCGTGACTTTTCTATAAGCACCAGGAAAAGTTAAAACAGGCTGATTGACCTATTTTCCAAAATATTTGCTAATCAGAACATCACCTAACCACAAAATCTTAGGGGCTAAAAAGTAAATACTTCACATATAAAGTAGGATCATTAAATTAAGCTGACCTCGTCAGAGTAACAAGTCTCTTCTTCATTATCCCCTCCAAGATCCGGAATTCCATTAGCTGACACCCAAAGTATCTGCAAATATTATAAGGAACTCGAGATTAAATAAAAGATCCAATGCTTAATAATACCAAACAAAAGGTAAACCAGAAAAAACCTGTTGCTGATCACGTAATGCTCTTGCAAAGAAGATATCTGCAGTGTGTATAACCCAATCTTGTTCAAAATTGCCTAATGGGACCTGTTCAGATTAAACTATATTAAGGGAACGTAAAATAGAAATGTAGATCATTTAAAAACATGATTCAGATGTATTATTACATGGGAATATCTGGAAAGAACAATTCTTTCATTTAACCACCGAGATGACGCAGCGCAACGTTGCAGCCCAATTTTTGCAGCTGGAACTTGCCACCCAATAATCTATAAAGGGGAAAGATAATATAATGAACAATGGGTACCACAACAATGTCAGTTCATGCTGGAATAAACTTGTATGAATAGTTGACTACCTGATGTTGACTATCACGAGCATTTGAAGGAACATTCACACACGGAAAGTCATCTAGAGCTCTTATACCGGTCTTGATTAAGTCGACATCTGGGCACTCGACTACAGCAATTACAGGTCCATGAAGTTGATTTCTGTCGATCAATTTAACAGTGAAGGAATAGTATGTTATTATTTTGGAAACTCCATAGATTTCTGTCGATCAATTTAACAGTGAAGGAATAGTATGAACGATGTAATACCTGAATTCACTTATTGTTCTTTGTAAGATCTTTTCAGCATCTTTTGGGTTCCCAACATACTCCACCTGGATATTTTCACATATAATGGTTAGAAACTTAGAATATATGCTTATTTAGTGAAAAATCAAACAGAATCATATTTACTTTTTTTATTTTATAAAAGTCAAACCTCACCTTAAAACTGGAAGTATCTCTAGACAAGGAAGGTTCTGATAAAGCTTGGCAAGCTTCACGAAACAGTTTCTCTAAATTATTTGGTGTTAACTCTTTATTTTGAACCGGACTGACCATTACCACATGGATTGTCGAATATGATGGAAAATATACAAGATAAATGCCAGTGCCCCGAACATCGAAGCTGAAGATAGAAAAGTAGAAAATTACAGTTTGATTTTAACCCTTTTCTTTTACAAACAGTTTTGATAGCATCATAACAGAATACTGGAACTTACCTTTTGTACAAGTAGAAAAAAGGTATTGACGATTCTAAGTAAGAGCATTCTGTAGTTGTTTTCATATGCAATTCATTTAAGCTCCAACCATCTTTTGCATTCCGTTTCTTGGCGGATTTATCAACTTTACAAACACATCCAATCTGAATAATCGAACTGAAATCCAGCCCTACTTTTGTTTCATATATCCCCTGAAAAGTAATTAAATAGACAGCGTTTAACAAGCAATATTTGCATAGCTTCTTTTTTTGGGGTAAAGGGTTTCCCCGGTAAATTGAATATTTGCATAGCTTCTTCATCTATAAAAACAGATTAATCTACAATTGCATTATTTGGCTTAGATATAACTGACCTCCACTTCAGGATCTGCAAGGTGAGCAGCAAGTTTCCGGCTTTCTGCTCTGAATTGATCTTCATCAGTTATGACCTACAATAAAGTGTACATATCATTAAGTTTAGTAAACTATCTATAGATCCAAGTGTAAATAATCTACCTCAATTAGATTATAGCAATGGTGTCCATGAGGAAGAATCTTGTTAACACGTCTTCCAGGAAATTCTTCCGTAACTGGAGCTTTAGAATTGAGGTAAACTACTCTGGGAACATTGATAGGAATTTTATGCATGGCTCCATCCACAACAACCCATGCAAAAAATTGGCCACTTTGTGAGCTGGGAGCAAGTTGAATTATCTGGTTTAAAAGAGACTTGCAGAAGTCAAGAGGCATAATGTGAATACATAAATTTAAATAAATGAGTTAATAACTACATTACCTGCCAGTGGCTGCCTGTAAGAGCCAGTTCCTGCTTTTTAAAATATGAACTGACTCCAGTTCCCTGAGCTTTTCTCTTATTTGCCACACCACTAGGGATCTCAGCAACTCCATTCCTCTGACTAAAGTCCAAATTGTCCAGCCTGAGATCACATATCCAAAACTGACAATCAGCGTTTTCCATTAAAAAAACTGACAATCAGTATTGTTCTTGTAATAACTATGACAATTTCGAACCGCTTACTTATGAATGGGACGAATTGGGTCGTATTATATCTCAATGGATTCGTATCAGGGAAAAAACTTACTAATGGGGAAATAGGTCAAATGGGTTGAAACTCTTTCGAGGTCTATTATTATCCATACAACCTGAGACATTTTTATTCAAAGACTTGGATTGCTATTTTAATAGTATGATTTTTGCAATCATCATAAATGCATCGAACATTAATCTTAATCAATAACAAAATGTTTGCAGAACAAAACAGCCTTGCCGTATCTGTTTGGACCAGTACTTAAAAATATACCATTAGAGCATAAAACCATTTTGACCCATTACCCAACCCATCTAACGTACCCATCTTATTATTATTACTATGGAAGTAAGGATAAAGTACCTTTGCTTCTTCCTTTTTTCACGGACTTGTTTCCACTTTCTTTTTTTTGAATCAAGCCATCCTTGATAATCCAAATGTCTATCTATATCTTCTATATCAATGTCAATATCAATTGGTTGTTGTAATGACACTAGCGGATCCACGTTTTGATCATGATCGAGCTTTTTCTTGGAAGAAGCTCCCTGACCACTTGTCTTATGATTAGTTTCGTAAGAACGTACAATAGGTCTAGGTCCAACACCAGAAGATTTCCCATTACTGCCGAAGTCCTCCAAATCCACAACATCCTGTTCATTGGGTACATGATTTTTTCCATCTGGAACATTTTTCGGGTCGGCTTCATTGCCCTTTTTAAATGATGTAAAAATATCGACCAGTTTTCTTTGGCGCATTTTGTCGTCCTTTTCACGAACCTTCTTGTGCAACCAATCAGGATGAACTACTCTTGGAACAGGGTTTGAGACCTAGAAAAAAACAAGGGTTACATACCAAAAAAATGACATACTTCATAAAGGACTTTACAAGGAAAACTGCACCTTCTGCATTGCTGCAGGAATGGTAATGATTTTTTGGATAGCAGAGCTAAGTCGTTGTTTGTAATATGACCAGTCAATAATGGATCGAATGCCGATATCTGATGAGATCTTGCACCACTTTTTCACATAGAACTTCATAATTTCTGCAAATGAAAAAAGTAAGGCTCATGCCTTTAAACTTCTAACATTTAAATATAGCTGTATATAAATTTACCTGCATCAGTTTCAAATATTGCAACAGGAACAGCCCGTTCACTCACCGGGTTCCCCTGTTCTCATCAAGATTAACGTTCAATTTAGGGTAATTCGGTTGCAATATGATGCAAGTGGATTATACACATTAATAGCCTATAAACTAAACATTTTTAGCCAAATGAGACACTTACACGTGGTTCACATGCAACAACATATTGGCAACGTAGCCCTTTATCTTTAACCATTGTATCACCAAGAAAATCAGCAAGACGTCTTGCTGTGGTTACAGCACATGATTTCTGTTCACCATATTCTGCCAAAGATTTGCTCATAGTGCTCGATTCTGAGATGTAATCAAGCAATTCACTGTCTGCAATATCCTTTCCTTGATTCTGAAATAGTTACTAATCAGTGATATATGTTCTATTTTTCATTCATGATAGCAAAAATAATTTTAAAAAATAACAAAACATTGTAGATGTTTCAAATTTGATTTACATACATCAAGAAGATCAAGCCAACGATTTGCAACAGAAGCAACTACAGAATAGCATTCCTCTAAGGTAGACCCATGAAGAAACTTGTCAAAGAGCTCGGCCTGAAAAGAATAATGAAATAACTTATATAGTATAAAACCAGTTAATAACCATCAAGGCAATCAAGTTTATTACATAAAACTTGTACCTGGAAAACTTTGATGAGCTTTAGTTCACCCCTCCTCTTTATCTCAAAACCTTTAAGCTCGGCAAGAGTACCATCATCATTGAAAACAGCATACCGCTTCTTTATTAAAATCCCTTCTTCTTTAGAAGCAGGAATAATCATTGCCTGCATTCAAAACAGTATATAATATCATGACTAATAATTAATAACAGTCAAAATATAGGCACGTCATGAATTCACCTATTTTTACCTTATATGGTCCATCCACTTCAAATTCAATTGAGCATTCACTGTGTGTTGTATATGTTCTGTTGATAGGATCTTTGAGAGTCTGGTAATAAAATAGAAAACCAAAATTAATCTCTTGAGAAGTTGAAGAACTATAAATGTGGAATAAAGAATATCGGACTAACCTGGTATTGGTCATTTGTGTTGTTTCTTGCCACGTCAACATTGAGCATGACACATGGATATGAGATTGTTAGCTTCTTTGAGTCTCTGAGGTGAAATTTGCAACGAAAAAAGGTTTAAATAAAGCCACATAAATATTATCATAATATTGATAAGCCAAAAATATTATGCACCTGGTTTTAAAGGTAAAGTTCTCCGGGAATGACCCTGGCAAACAGCACCATATACCATCTGTGTCTAACTCAAGGGGTCTTCCAATCTTTTCAACAAGTAATCGAGCATTCTGGATTATTTTTGCTCCGGTATATGTAACAACTCCTGCCATTTCCATTGAATACCATCTTGCACCTCTGCAACAAATTTTATCTTATTTGTACCTTGAATGATAAGGAGAGTACATAATGAAACTAAGTGAAAAGCACATACTTGCGCATGACATATCCATAAAAGGAATTCAAAATACATTTATGAGCCAACTGTAGTGAATCATAAAGAACCACCATATCCTGCAATATTATTTAATACCAGCCACTATTAGTAAATCAAATCAGCAAAACCTGGCTTGTAAAATTAATAAAGTACACGCAGAAGAAATTAAATTACTTGTGCTTCCTGAATCTTAATAGGATTTCCACTAGCTTTTGCTTCTGACAACTTCCCCTTCCATACTTTATTGAGTCCTTTGTATTCATATCTTCTATCACGAAAACTTTGAACCACAAGATAACATGTTATATACACATAAGAGCATATATAAAAGATGGCCTTTTTTGCATAAAGATGCAAAACTTATTTAAATGCTTACCTTCGGACAGTATCAACATAAAACGGATTTTCACGCATGCATATCCCTGCTTCTCGAACTTCAGTTACTGGTTTATCAAGCACTCGCTTATATGCCTGTGAGGGAGCATAATATATAATGATTAGAAGTGGGAAAATGGTCAGGTCATGTTGGGTGACCAAAGACATTCTCTTTTCAGATTTTTAGACAAAAACATAGTGATTCAAGCATGATTGCACAAATCTATTTTCTTTTGCAAAATGATTTAGGAGGCCTTATGCATTATAAATTACCCTTTCAGAGACTTTCAACCCATTTGATATGTTTCCTCGGTAAAACAAATCCAATGGTAGTTTGTTCAATAAAAGACTTTTTTTTCTTTAAAGACTTGATCAAATTTACTCACTAACAAAAATATATTTCAATTTTAATTAATATTAATAGTGCTTAAAAAGTTTTGCAGCTTTTTTCGCATTAACGAGGACTTTCTAATGAGTAGATTTTTTATTAAAGACGTCTTAGTTAACTTTTATTCTTTTAACGATTTGACTCATTAAAGATCAAAGATAACCCGGAAGTTAACGAGTCTTTTGACGATGAACCATTTCAGTACAACAGGCTAGAACTACCTTTACTAACACGGCCGTTTAGTTATAATGAGTGCTATAATGTCTCACATAACAGTTTAAAATGTACCTTTTGACAGTATTTCTTAAGACGGTCTTTCAGCTTCAATTGTTGATCCACTTTGGGCAGATCAAGGAATGGCTTTGAGTTGGGCCCATCAGCAAACTCAGACTCAATTTGCCTCTTAATATGATAATAATCGCTGATATCCAACTTTAGCATTAGTAAACTTTTATTGTGGGTGAATAGGCATGAAAGGGTAAAAAAAAATAAGGTACCTTCTTTTTGCTGTGTACGTCTCTCCACGCCAAACCCATTCGAGTGTCCTAAGACAAGTTTTGCCTGGACGGTTGAAATCACATGCAGTGCAAACCTCATCTGTAACTATTGAAGGTGGCTGGCATTGCACAAAAGTACAATTTTCTTTCAGCAGATAGCAAGTTATATCAAAAGATACAAAAAATTTTAAAATTGATAAATATGAGAACCTGGAGTCTGTTTGTCAATATAATGTTCGGATACATTGCAGCAACATCTAGATGATAAATCAGAGGACATTCTTCTCGTGTAGGTTGATCTCGTAATGATATAAGCTGCCGAAGTAAGAAAAAATAAAGAAGTGTATGTTGGTTATACTTCTATGGATCCTTGCATTTTAGATATCTTTTTGATAAACATGTAACAAGTGTGAAGGAAAGAAATGTCGGGTAAATGTTGTCGGATGTCAGATTAAAATGAAAATGAAAGAATAAAGTGTAGATTAGTTATATCATTACATAACAATTAACAATCAAAACTACAGTTAACTGCAGCAAACATGCGTATCAAAGTTGTCTGAATACTAAATGTTCAACCCTTTGCTTTGTTATCATTTATATTTCACCATCAAAGGTCCACATAGAAAATGTTTACTAGCTGAGTAACAACGATAGTTCACAACTGATGAAAAATTGTAACAGTACCTTTTCCAAAATAGCACTCTTCACTTCGTCATAGTTTGAAACCGTTTCAATGTCCATCTTACCCTCCACTCTAATAGCATAAAGAAGATCACGATCAAGATTTTCAATAAGTTGCTGACAAAAGAAAACAAAAATCAGACTTTAGTTAACATCCCTGGCAATTAGCAATTGTAGAGAAACAAATACTATAACTAAATTATAGATTACCAAGACATATAGCTTACCTGGACCATGAGAAGCATTTCACAAAGGGTCCCACTTCCTTTACGCAACACTTCATCAGGAGGCATTGGTATTATAGTTGCAAGGGAGAAAATGAAGGGATGAACATAAGTCATATACAAGTAGTATGTTGACACAGCATCAGATACTGAATATGATGCCATCATCTGAAATTAAGCAAGTATTTAGATACTGGGCGTATAAGAATCGGTATAAAATTTCTTAATAATGCTCATACAATAGGATATTAACGATAACAAGACAATGTCAACAACTTGATTACCTGGGGTTTTTCCATTGCAAAACGAACCATATCCTCAGGATTTACCTCCAACGGATCATAGCCCAATTTGGCTTTAGTAACAGCCTGGCATAATAATACAAATAAGTTATTTACTTATAAGTCTTGTTCTATTCTAATATTTGGTTATTTGACATTCGAATATTTTACAGTACCATATATGACTATTAATTACTATTAATATGCTGCTTTAGCAAGTTTTAACAGCAAATTGACTAAAATAGTAAACCTGAAAGAAAAAATAGTATGCACCTTCAAACCATGGCTCCCTTGAGGTAGATAACTATCACGTTTAACCCATGCGAAACAATCCAGATGGCATGCAAATTTAGCGCGACATTCACCTTGAATAGTGTCACACTGAAATCCCAGCTCCTGTGGAAATAATTTAATTAAAAGATCAGTCACCATTACAGTAAACTGGATACCAGCCCTCAAACCAATTCTTTCAATCTTGACCTTTTCCACAAGTAAATTAAAACTATAAATACTATGACCTCCAGTTGAGTTTAACCTTTCACAAAAGAATAACCAATAGCCAAGAGTAAACATCAACACCATAGAGCTGTGTATCATTTAGTCCAACTTTTGACATAAATTTGTAATAAACAACTCTTCATTCTAATTAGCCACGTATCAGGGAAAAACCTAACTTTCGAGGTTGTTTTTGGATCATGTTAAATAAAGCACGCAATGGCTAACCAGGACCTTTACGGTTGTTCAAAAATAAAATACAATAGTTTAAATCATACATCATTCATTCTCATGCCATGATGAGCGGCCCTTTTTTCCATGAATGGCCAATCGAAAAAGTCTCCATTGTATGTGACATAAATACCAGGCTTCACCTCTCTCATATGAGAAAACCATAATTTGATCAGTTCTACCTGTATGCAAACAGAAAATAAATCATGTAACTTTAAACAATTACCAGCTGTATAATTTAACAGAAAATTGAGAAATCACACCTCGTTCTTCACATTAGTCACTTTAAAGTATCCTTCAAATTCAGGTTTGGGTGTATATTCCAAATCCTCTATATCTTCACCAACACACTGAAAAACAATAACAATATATTAATTACAAACTTTAGATTCCACATATAATGAAGACAATAATGCATCTATTGTACCTACCTCTCTATTAATAATCAGATATCCTCGTCCATCAACCATGTACGAGATCATCATAACTGAATCATATTCAGCATCAGGAAACTTTAGAGGAAGCTTTGTGGTCTCTATATCAAACGCACAAACATGAACTTCAGCACGTTGCAAAAGGTCGTGCCTTCTTTCTAATGTAACTCCCTCACTTGACACACTTACATCATACCAGAGCCCGGATCTAACATCTGACAAGTCCAACTTAAATGTGAGATACAAATACAATATTTACAAACAATGACATGAAATACAACCAATGTATAAGGTAAAAGGTATTACCCTTGTCAATGGCAAAACGAACATGGTATGGCACATCATACTCCCTCAAATCATAAATACACTCTATAAAATCTTGAATTCGCTCTTTGCTGAGAACCCATAAACAAAAATCCGTCAAAACGAAAAGACAAAAGTGGGAGACGGGAGCAGTAACTTATATAAACTAAAAGATTTGAGATACTGCAATTCTACGAGGGTCTTCATAAAAATATAGACATATAAACTTCCCATTATGAAGTGCATACCTTTTGCCTGACAATATAGACTCATACGCTTCTGCAGCATTAAACTTTTCTTGATTTCTTTCAACTACATGCATCAGGTCACTCTTTACTTGCATCAGTTGTTGTACCGTGTCAAATGATATCTTTAAGTAAGTTTTCCGTAATCCAGAAAGATGGTTTTTCTGTCATTAGGATCAAATAAGTTAGTTTTGTAGCATTGGCATATGATTCTATTATGACATGTTGAACTTGCTACTAAAGAAAGATGTAGAAACTTCTCCACAAATAGAGGAGCTCAACGATACTTGAAGCTTACTTTATATACGTTTATTATAGATCATTTCTAACCAAAAGGATGAAAGGCCGTTGCTTTATTAAAGCTACTTTATTGTCTTTGATGGTTTGATGTCAGCATTAAGTTTGATAATTAGTGATAGTTTATATCTAACTGCTTCACAGACGCGTGAATGTAGTAATTAGCCAGGTGCCTACAACTTGCAGGATGTTTGTTTTAGCTTTTTCCTGACGTGTGAGCTTATTACAGCTTAAAGCTGGAATGTAAGTTCATAAATCAGAAATAAAAGCGAAAAAGTGGACTTATGATCAAAATAAGCTCATAAGTCCGAAAATAAGCTAAAACAAGCACCCCCTTAATCCAAAATACATTACTTTTCACAAAAACAGGATATAGAACTATTATTCAAAGTTGCAAACAAGTATGAAACATGATATAATGACTTACAAGATCAAGGTCCTCTTTCTCAACTGTCTGAATATCAGCAATTTGCCCTTCATAGCGTCTTCTTAAATAAGCATCAACATCCATTTCCATCTTATCCTATACATTCAATCATCAAATTACAATCTCTTCACACTACCACGTAAGTAAACAGCCTAAAAGCACACAGCTGATAACTAATCAACTAACAACAGTTACTTGTGACCAATTAAACATACCTTAGTAGCAGCGTAAAAGTAAGGTCTGAACTTATACTTCGCTTTGAACGTCGACCCATCCTTTAGTCATAACACAAACATTAATTAATAATCACTTCAATTACACAACTTAGAAACCAAATTATATTCTAAATTGTTCTGAAATTTCACCTGGCAAACGAAATATAAATCCACGCAACTGTACACTTTCTGTGTATCCTGGTCCTCCCATGATGACTACATACAAACAAACGGACAAACAAAATTAAATCAACAATTCTAATTTCCAACTATTAAAGCTGTGAGCTAACTGAACATTTTGGTTTAATTAAACATATACGAAATTCGCTAAGACGAATGAACTTTCGTGTTCGTTCATCAAGAGAATGAGCTTGTTCGTATGCATTTATGCTCATTCATCAACACGCTAAACGAGAAGATACACATTATTCGTTCTCATTTGTAATAATCGAGCGTCACGCCAAACAATTGTCGCCTAACATTCAATTTGACTTCAGCCTTAACACACTACACAAACAACAATTTTTGCATAAAACTTTCGTATTTGTTTATGTTCATTCATTAATACGCGAACGACCGAAAACAAATGAACTAATGTCACGCAGAACGATTTTCGTCTTAACATTTGATTGTCTTCTTTATCAACAATAAACTTCACTTAATTTAACAAAAGAAACACAAGCGCTTAAACAAACAGATTTCCGTGTTCACGTCCATTCATCAAGACACTATACGAACATAACTGAACAAACTTAAACAAAAATATTCAAAACATACATAATATCATTTCGTAAAGTAAATACTCCCTCAGTCTCAAAATTATTCTCAACTAGCCGAAAACACATTGTTTAGCCTGTTAGCTATAAAAACTTTAATTTATGAATAATATACTTAAAACTAAGCATAACATGTAAAAAGTACTTTTAAAAAGAAGCAATAACATATAGCTGTACTTTACGCCAAATGGTTCACGAAACAGTTCGATTCACCAGACATTGGGATCGTTTTCAGCCTTATTAACAATAAACTTCAAATAATTTAACCAAAATAACAGTTTGACTAATAATTCATACTTTCATTTGTGTATAGTACTTTACATTATCTGTAAATATATAAGCTTAAACAGTTGCAGCAAGTAATATATTTTTATAAAACAATTAAAGACTAATAAATAAACTTCTTCTCGCCTAACGATTCACAAACCGGCTCGATTCAACAAATATTCAGCTTGTTTTCAGCCTTATCAACAATAAACTTGCATAAATAATTTATAACAAAACTCTACGCTAAACGGTTCATGCCGGTTCGCCTAAACGTTAGGATAGTTTTCAGCCTTATCAACACAATAAACTTTAATACTTCATTTAACAAAAATTAGTAAAAAACTAACATTACGTTCTTTCATTTCTGAATAATACTTTAAATTATGTGTAATATAGATCAATTTCAACAATTACAATAAGTAATATACTTTATACAAGATTCAATTACTAATATATTAACTTCTCGCCTAACGATTCACAAACCGGCTCAATTCGCCAAACATTCGGACCGCTTACAGCCTTATCAACAATAAACTTTTATAACCAATTCAACAATAAACTTAAATAATTATTTATTAATTAACTTCTCGCCTAACGCCAGTTTGATTCAACTATAGTTTAGATTATTTTCAGCCTTATTTCACAGGCAGTTTGATTCGCCTAAAATTCGGTTCGTCTTCAGCCTTATATATAATAAACTTAACAGTTAAACAATAATAATAGTTTATAAATGAGCTTATCACCTAACCGGTTAATTTCGCCAAACATTTCGGATGAATTTCAGCCTAATCAACAACAAAATTCAATTAAATTAATGAAAATGAGTAAAAAGTTACAGTGGAGAAAGTAAGAAGCCAGCCGAGACGCTTATTGCCTTCGGTAAAGACATCAAACCCTAGCTTAGACTCGAGTTTTTCTTCTTCTGATAGAAATAGCTTTTGTTTCTTCGAGATCCGAGTGTCGCGTCGATAATCGGTTCGTCTTCGGTTATCGGTGCCGTTCATTTTTGTGGTTTGATTGGATTGGTTTTGGATCTGGAGATGATGATGATGATGATAAAAAGATGGAAATGAATTTGGGGGGCGGGGTTTGGGGTTTTTGTGTGTTTTTTCCCGCTCTTTTTGTTGAAATGGGGATGTGACGGTTTTGTCCTTGGGCTTAAGCGGGATTTATAAAGAAAGTGGAAATTATTTTTACTTTGTCGCTCTCACTTTTCATCATAATTGTCACAATTCGTACATCTTTTAATAAAATACTCATTTTATATAAATAAGTTTTACAAAATACACTATGCACACTCACAAATCACATAAACAATATAAACATGCAAGGGATTGCCGAGCGGTGAGCAACTCACATTTCGTCTCTTTTTCCCCTACCTCACGCGTGAGCCACCCACCAATTAGTAAGGGTGGCGCGTGACTTCATCCCTCAGTGGTGGTCACCACTACAACTACATCTCTTGTTTCAACAACAATTACGTTTACCAAACATATCAAAAATTACTTTCATCTCAAGTGTCATCGTATCACTTAAATTACTTTCATCTTAGTTTCTAGTCGTCGTCATCTCTATCTACAACTACATCTCTAATTTCAGCAACAATTACGTTTACTGAACATACCTTAAATTACTTTCATCTCAAGTGTCATCGTAACGCTTAAGATTCAGTAATTTTTGCTCATGATTTACTTGTATTCTAATATTCTATTTAATTATGTAAAGACACACATACAACATTTATAACCACGCACACATTCCACTTTGGTTCAGCCACCGCCATGACCAAACGAAATCAAACAAAAATGGACCATGGTTAAGCGTGAGTATATAAGCTCGCAACTCTCACGCGCATGAAGAATATCTTTTCATGTGTGAGAATGATCTTCATTCACATAGTCTTATTATATGTAACACAATTTATTTATCATGTTCATAATTTTATAAGCTAACGACATCCAATCCTTTCATCGCATGTTAATCGGTTATCAATAACCATTGTTATGTGTCTAAAAGTAGCAATTACCTATGACGTTAGTTTCTGATACGTTTGAAATGTTGAAGGCACGTGAGGTCCACGTCTGTTTCTCCTCAACAGACTTAACAGATTTTGGCGCCAGTCCAGTCCTTCTAAATACTAAATTCAGTTCATGTTTTTAGTATACTTGTTAATATTCAAATTATATCTTCTTGTCATTTAGTAACTAATTATGTAACAAACTCATTGTTTCGGTAATCGTAATACAATTTCGAGTTCATTCTTGCTCATTGAATTCCTGGTTGTTTTACAAGTCCAATTCTCGAATTCATAATTCATAGATTGTTCATATCATTTACATTCTGCTTGAATCAAGCGGTACCATAGCCCTTTCCTCGCACTAAGGCGAAGAGGTTATAATTTCGGCGGAGTTTATTGCAATTTTGTTCAAGATTCGGTCAAGTGTCAAACATTCTTATAAACCACAAGAACATCCCATAAGTGGTTAAATCCTCTGTTCTTGAACCTATGGTTAGTGGAGTATGGTTTAAGTTTGTCAAGAAACCTACATTATTAATATATGTTGCTTAATAGTAGACGAATGAATGACAGTTATTAGAGCTAAATGGTATCCACAAGAAACAATATGATGAATCATGTTCCCACTATGGAAACATTACAAGACTCAGTAAATGAACAAACAGTCGTCATTGTTGAAGTCAATGAAGGAATGAATAGCTTCTTGATTAGTCAAAGGGTAGTTTCTCATGAAACCAACACACAAGAATGGTGAATGTACTAGTAACAATGCACAGAATGGTAGTAGTCAAAATTAGAGTGATTGTGGGGTCCAAATTATAGGATATGGCAAAAAAATCTAAAGAAATAAATAAAACCATGGTGTATGAGTAGAGGTATTACACGTATGAGATGTTCTGTAATGTCCATTTTGAGGGTTGAGATTTACACGTAAGAATTGTTCAATGATATCCTTTGTGGGACACAAAAGATTTTTAAGAGTCAGTTTTATAGAATATAAGTAGCCAGGGCATATTTGCCATGATAATATATTCGGTCTTATGGGATATTATTTGATTGTTATTCGGTTTCTAGCACCACCAATAAGCTCAATACAAAACACAATCTTTTTATCTCTCTAGTATGCAATACTTCTAACCACATTTCATTCTTTATCTATGTTCGTTAAAAACGCCCATCTGACGCTTGATGATATGAGTTTATACAAGGATAAAGTCTTGTGTTACTCCTCACGTTGTCTTTGTTTGGTTGAGTGATACATATAAAGAAGGTCAAGCATTTTGGAGCTACAACTCTCCGTAGAAGCATGTGTAATTGCATATCATCAATTGCCGCCATCCGTAGGACCCAAACATATTCCACTAAACTACTTTATGCAGTGCCCCCTATGGCGGAAGAGACCTTGTTCACCATGTCGGTAGACACCGTTGAGGAAAGACCAAGTGGGTCTGGCCCTAAGGAATCGCCCGTAGGAATAAACGCCTCTCACTCCGCTATCGAGAATCATACACCCGACCATACTCTAGGGAATGCATTTGAAGACGCTATCGAAGACCCAATAATGCAGTTTGTGGTCCAAAATTTTGAGCAAATCGACGCTATGTATTCAGCATTTTCTTCAAAAAGAAAATAAATAAATCCTACGTCCCAATTCAACGATGATGACCTTCCCGACATAGGACCATAGAAGAAGGCTTGCCTGAAAGGGCTGCTCAACATATGTCAGAAGAAATTGCCATCTCTGGAAAACCATATAAGAAAAATCGAACCATAATCGATAACTCGAATGGACTTTCTAAGCAAAATCTTGTAACCAACTCTGATTTTTACAACATACCATTCACATTTAAAGAAACTGAGATGAACGTACGCGATCTGGTGGCGTCACCTTTCACGTCATGGATAAGAGATTATGACATGCCAGATGGACTAAATGCCCCAACAAACTTAAAGAAATATGATGGTATGTTAGACCTAGATGATCATCTCACGATATTCATGGGGACCATGGATGTCCATAAACTCCCTGAACCAGCATGGTGTCGTTTCTTTCGCATAACTTTATGTGGGGCAGCAAGGTTTTGGTATCATAACTTATCACCGTAAAGTTTAAATAGTTTTCATGAGCTGAGGGACAAATTTCGAGCTAACTTCCTGTAACAAAGGAGATTCCAAAAGACTCAGGCAGAGATACTCGGGATTCGACAACACTCAGATGAGTCGTTAAGGGATTACATGGGGAGATTTGGAAAAGAAACATTGCATATGACAGATCGCTCAGATAGAATGATGACCATGTAGGTTCTTTAAAGACCTTATTGCTCGTCCACCTGCATCAATGGAAGATTTGTTCACACTGGCACATAATTTCATACGAGCCAATGAAGCAAACATAAAAAACTATCTTCGATACTCAAAGTGGAGTAATATTGACAATAAACACGCGTGAGGCGCAAGGATCCATCAAGGAGACAAAAAAGGTTTGTATCTCGCTCCAACACCAGACCGATCGAACGGTCCAGCAACCACAAACCCTCTTTCACCCCCTAATCAAATCACCGGCAAAAATATATGCAACATCAGAAGGAAAAGCATTTTTCATGCCCCCGTCACGAATGTTCACACCCGGCCATCACAGAGATCGTACAAAATATTGTGACTTTCAGAATGATCATGGACACGACACAAATGATTGTATCGATTTACGAAAGAAATTGAGGCGTGTGTCAGAAGTGGTCGACTGAGCCATCTCGCGAAAGGAGCCAAAACCCACAATAGCAACCAAACTCCAAACTCATTCGCACCATCAGATAAAGAGAAATCAAATTGAATGGGAACAACAAAACGCATAGCACAAGGAAGCAGGTGAAATAACAAATGGCACCCACTTCCGACCAACAAAAGATCCAAGGCGAAAAAAAGAAGTAGTGTTAAATTCCCTCCATCTAGATAAACAAATCGCAATTGGCACAAACTTACCAGTGACACTAAAAGAGGAGCTAAAAAAGTTGTTACGTGCCAACCAAGATATATTTGCATGGTCACCTTCAGATATGACGGGGATACCGAGAGATCTTTCGGAACATAAGTTGAACATACACCCTCGTACCTTCCCAATTCGGCAGAAGAAACGCATCTTAGCTAAGGAGCACAACGAAGCAATTACCCAATAAGTTAGCACACTTGTAGAGGCACGCATCCTTAGAGAGGTGTACTTCCCTCGATGGGTTGCAAATCCGGTAATGGTATGAAAGAACGATGGAACGTGGCGCATGTGCATCAATTTCACAAGTCTAAACAAAGCTTGTCCAAAGGATAGTTACCCCCTCTATGGGATAGACCAAAAGATTGAGTCTTTGGAAGGATTCAAGTTCAAATGCTTTATGGGCGGTTATAAAGGATACCATCAAATACAAATGGAACATGAGCATGAGGAAAAGACATCGTTCCATACATAACATGGAACATTCTGTTATGAGAAAATGCCTTTCGGACTCAAGAATGCTAGTGCGACCTACCAACGACTAGTAGATAAAGCATTTTCTAGCCAAATTGGTCGAAACCTAAAAATCTATGTTGATGACATGGTGGTCAAAAGCAAAAACGAAGGAAGTTTGCTAACAGATGTTGAAGAAACCTTTAATACTTTGTGACGCATCAATATGAAGCTAACTCTAAAAAAGTACGTATTTGGTGTTGAAACATGTCAATTCATATGACACATGGTAACAAAAGAAGGAATTGAGGCCAACCTCGAGAAGGTGAAGCCCATCATATGGTCTCACCTCAAACAATTCAAGAAGTACAAAGCCTCAACGGAAAGTTAGCCACTCTCGTTCGTTTTCTTACCAAATCAGCATAGAAGGCACTCCCATTTTTCAAAACACTCAAAGGGCACATGAATAAAAAAGAATTTTAGTGGAATCTGGAAGCCGAGGAAGCATTCCAAGAGCTAAAATTACACCTACAGTCCATGCATTCCTTAACTGTGCCAATAGTTGGAGAAACTTTAATACTCTACTTAGCGGTATCTCGAGAAACAATTAGCTATGTACTTATGGCAGAAAGAAATAATATTCAAAGGCCAATCTACTTCGTTAGCAAGGCTTTATAATGACATGAGCTAAACTACCTGCTTCTCGAAAAATTAACCATGGCTCTTGTGCACACCGCACGTCGCCTTCGTAGGTACTTTCAAGCTCATCAATTCCTTATAGGTCGCTTAGTAGGCCTTTTTGCTTTTCCGTGAGTATTCACAGTTGTCAAACTTGAGCCACGTATTAAGGGAACCTGAGAATTTACTCCATGTTAGTCATAATGGCTTAATTGTACTAACAAAATCACGGGGGAAGGTCATCAGTTGATAACTACGGCATAGTTAACCCCAAAAACTACGTTGTAGTTCAGATTATAAGAACATGGATTGAGCCTGGTGAAGAACTACTTATGAGGTGTCATTTTATACACTTTTTCGGGGCCATTTAACCCTTAAATCGTGCATTTATGCCCCCAAATAGGTAGTTAATCGTTCCTTTTCAGGTATTTAGCATTTGGAAGGCATTTGGAGGAAATACACATGACTTGGGCTCATTTGGAGAAGAAACGGACAAGACTGCGGACCTACACCAACATCTCTCAAGATTATGTTCTCAGCGGCTAGAGACGGCGTCACAAGATACACGTGACACCGTCACGATTCATTCCACGACGGTGTCACAACATCTCTCGACGGCGTCAGCTCGCACGACCCAGCCCAAGATCTAGAATATTCTTCTTCACGACGGCGTCACGATTAAAACGCGACGCCTTCGCAATGATTTTTCTATATATACAAACCCGAAATTAGGGTTTTAAGTGTGTAACTTTAGAGTAAAAAAGGGAGACGAACCCTAGTTCGTTTGACAGCTTATTAGGACGATTTTAGGGCTTCAAAACCCTATTGTAACTCCTTCAATTCATGTTTTAATCAAGTAAGATTATCTTAATCATTCAATATGTCTTGTTGTTTGATTCATTATTGTTTTTGCTTTATCTTTAACATGCTTGGCTAAACTTCCTATTGTGTTCATTTATGATTATATGAAACCTAAAATGTAGATCTTAGTGGTGTTGCTTCTTGTGATGAATATGCATGTTAGGCTTTAGAAAACCAGCTTTTGTCTGTATCACTGTTGATATGTCTAGAGAAACATGATTGTGTAGAAAGGATACCATCGGGTAACAGTCTTCATACTACCTTGCCCCTTATATGGTTGATCCACTTTTAATATATTTCAAATGCATTTAATGTACTCTTAGGGGCCTTGTAATAGTCTTCATACTACCTTACTTGTGTGTTGCCCTAACGGAATATTAAATAGACGGCAGGTTCGTGTAATATGTTCATGACTTAGGAAATAATTACATAGATCATCACAAGTGTTACAAAGCAACAACACTGTGAGAAGCAATCTAGGGAGTAATACAAGATTAAATGAATACAATCTTTTTATTATATTGTTATCTCCATTAGCGTAGCCTATCATTTAGTTTAATAGCTAAAACCAAACCAACCTCTCAAACCATAGGTTTATCGGCTTTAATATAAACATAAAAATACAAAAATAATATTCTCTCAACCCCTAGAATTATGTTAGACCGTGATCAAGCCTTCCCAACCTATTCATCTAGAGAACGATAACAACCTCCGAGTCTTGCCTATACTACTACTACAACGGTTAGGTACTCTGCCTAGGGAGTTGTAAAACTTCTTGTAGAAGTTCCTTACGACAACCACATCAAGTTTTTGGCGCCGCTGCGTGGGGAATAGTTAGGTTTTGATCATAGTTTAGATTAGTTCTACTTGCTTGAATCCCTTCAAGTGAGAATTTAATTTCCGCATATTAGCTTTCTCGTAGTCTATCTTTTCTTTGTTTCGTAATCCATTCTCGTCAACCACCATGGGAGACGAGAATCATATCCGTACTCTTGGAGACTACTCTAAACCTAGCCACGAGGGCTACAGGAATACCATTGAGCTCCCCGTAGGGAACAACCTGGTACCTCTTCGATCCGACACCATCCGGTTGGTGCAAAACGGATGCTCATTCCACGGACTTCGGTCCGAGGATCCAAACCAGCACCTTAAGGATTTATTAAAACTAGTGGACTCACTTGACCTTGACGGTGAAAATAGGAAAAGAACGTGCATGCGTTTATTTCAATTGTCCCTTCGCGATCAAGCTAGCAATTGGCTTGAACGTCTTCCAGCAGGATCCATCACCACATGGAAGGATCTTACTACTCGTTTCCTTGCTTAATTCTTTCCATCGGGAAGGACCGCAAAACCCCGCAATGATATCCTGATGTTCCAACAACATCATGAAGAATCTCTATCTGAAGCATGGACTTGTTTCAAGGACTTAATACAAAAAGTCCCTCATCATGGCATCGACCTTTGGCTCAAAGTCTAAATTTTTTATGATCATGTCAATCCTGTCACAAGACGAACCATTGACCAATCGGTCGGTGGTAAGCTTCGTGACCGAAACGCCGAAGAATCCTGGGCATTATTAGAGGACCTCGCCCTCTATGACAACGAAAGTTGGAACGACCCAAGGGATTTTGCTAAGCCGGTCAAGGCAATCGCTTTGCCTCAAGATGTCCCGAGTACATTCGACCGCCGCCTCATCGAGCTCGAAAATCAAGTCCAATGCTTGATGGAAGCTCATTTTGCTCCGACACAACCTACTCAAGTAAACAAAATCACTACCTTATGTGAGATATGCAGTGGTCCTCACGACACTCAGTATTGCATGGAATATGCCGAACAAGCCTTTGTTGAATACGCATCCTCGCGTACCAATGAAGCGGAAGGTAAGTGGTATACTTTCAAGTCCGAGCAAAACAATCTTGGTGACACCTATAATCCATCATGGAGAAGTCACCCAAACCTTAGGTGGAGATAAACCTAAAATTCTCAAAATAATTTTTCAAACCCACCTAACCGGTTCCAACCCAATGGTTCAATCCCAAACCGTTCCTTCAACAACTGTCCTCAAAGCTTTAACAATCAATCAAATCTTAAAGGATTGGTATCCAATTTCATGGCATCTCAAGACGCTAGATTGTCTAAGTTTGAAGCCGATTTCAAACAAAAGCAAAGTGAGATGACCAACAAAATCATCAAAAAATCACGAACAACAACACAACAAACACAATACATTACACAAAACGTCCTATATCAAAATCACCTTTTTTTCATTCACAAAGCTATTATTAATTTTTAATGACCACGGTTTATTTGTTACGATATATGCATATTTGGGATTGAAGTAGCATTTCACGGGGAGTGTACTTAATTCGTCTTTGTTTTTCGTCAACAAAGATGACTTGTTCGGGCATATACGTTGTTGAATGAAGACTTGATGTATCTAGTTTATACTCGAAGTATGAGTGTACATTGTAGTACTCACGGGTTATAGCTATCACTTTAAGGAGTTACATTGTAGTACTCAGTGTCTCACGTAGTTAGGAGTTTTTCAAGAGGTGTTGTATTTTTATATACTTTTGGGTGAGTATATGGTACTTAGAGATTTGCCTCTGCACCGTTCTTCATCACGCGGATAGTACAAGATTAAGTCACAAGTCGGGGATTTTGCTTCATTCTCGGGTTCATTTCATCGGGTTGTCTCCATCAGTGGTCATCAGTATTAGCCTACAGAATAGATAAGGGGATTAGAGTTTGAGTTGATCAAGAGAGAATTGTAAAGAGAGTACCCACCTCTTCTCATAGAGTATTGCTTATGCAATCACGGGCTATGAAGCTAAGTAAGCAATTCTAGTTGGCATAAGATGTACACATGTGTAGGATGATTCCTCAGTTAGTCATCATCCTGGAGGGATAAATGTGTACATCCGGTACTTAGTTGATTTTTTATGTTACCGTTTTTGATGTTACCCTCTCGACAACATAGAAGGGTAAAATTCGTAACACTCGAGACTTAAAATGACTTTGGGTGGAAGCAATTCATCTCTGCACTTTCCTGAGGGAGAAATGTACACATCAATGAACGCACACAATTTCACTGAATCGGGCATGATAAAATATACCAGAGGTAGTCCGCATGAGATGATTATGCTTCAACTTGTTACATTGTGGTCACGGTTACGACTTCGGTAAAGGGATAAAATGTGGTACTTGGGCGGAATTCAATCAAGACTGGGATGTTCCTAGTTAACGATGTTGATTAAATATCATCCCTCCTTATGATCGATGTATAATACTTTTGTTTAGTCTAAGGGGTGTCTGATTGGAGGAGCTGAAGAAGTTCCAGAGCATAATTCATATCAAAGCCGAAGTATATCGGATTAGAGAACTTCACGGATGACAAAATGAGATGAAAATTCCCTGAATACAACGTCATGACCCGAAGTGTAAGAATATGAAGCATTCTCAAGAACATGCAGCTAAATCAGAAATCTTCGTGATGACCAGAATCGTATGAAGAAAGTTTTTGAGGGAGTCATGTCGAGTTATGTGACAAAAATCCAATCAAAACGGGGTTCGGTAGAATAAAACTTCTATGTCAATCCTCACATTTTGTTCGTCTACACCTAAGAAATAAAGCTTAGTATTCAAGAAACGTCAAAGATATTCTCAAGGTATACTGACTTCATTCCTTATCATATTTCTGTTATTTCTTGTATGAACATTGTAACCAATTCACGTAAGTACCCATCTGGAGGGGAGGATTGTTAGCCTCACTTTTATTGAAGCTGGCGTATTACACATGAAATGGACTAGTTTGGACACTGCGTGTCACTGCAGGGGTTCTTTATGTTAACTATAGATATGTTAGCTTTATTTCTTTTAGTATAAATACCCCTCATGGCTCTCCATGAGAGGGGGGGGGGGTGTTCATTTTTCTACATTTTTCCCTTCATCTAATTTTCCATATTTTATTGTTCATCCCTCGTCTCCTACTTCCCACTAAGAACTTCACCATGGAATTATCTTGTTTATTTTAATCAACAAGACCTCCCGATAAAGGTTTTTATTAATTGTACAGATATTCCAGGGAAACATGATGTTTATAAAGGATACCATCGGGTAACATCTTCATACTACCTTTACCTTCTTATATGGTTGATCCACTTTAATATATTTTCAAATTCATTTAATGTACACTTAGGGGCCTTGTAATATCTTCATACACCTTACTGTTGTTGCCCAGAAAAAAAAAAAAAAAAAAAAAAAAAAGATAAAAAAAAAAAAAAAAAAAAAAAAAAAAAAAAAAAAAAAACAAAAAAAAAAAAAAAAAAAAAAAAAAAAAAAAAAAAAAAAAAAAAAAAAAAAAAAAAAAAAAAAAAAAAAAAAAACAAAAAAAAAAAAAAAAAAAAAAAAAAGTAAAAAAAAAAAAAAAAAAAAAAAAAAACAAAAAAAAAAAAAAAAAAAAAAAAAAAAAAAAAAAAAAATAAAAAAAAAAAAAAAAAAAAAAAAAAAAAAAAAAAAAAAAAAAAAAAAAAAAAAAAAAAAAAAAAAAAAAAAAAAAAAAAAAAAAAAAAAAAAAAAAAAAAATAAAAAAAAAAAAAAAATAAAAAAAAAAAAAAAAAAAAAAAAAAAAAAAAAAAAAAAAAAAAAAAAAAAAAAAAAAAAAAAAAAAAAAAAAAAAAAAAAAAAAAAAAAAAAAAATAAAAAAAAAAAAAAAAAAAAAAAAAAAAAAAAAAAAAAAAAAAAAAAAAAAAAAAAAAAAAAAAAAAAAAAAAAAAAAAAAAAAAAAAAAAAAAAAAAAAAAAAAAAAAAAAAAAAAAAAAAAAAAGAAAAAAAAAAAAAAAAAAAAAAAAAAAAAAAAAAAAAAAAAAAAAAAATAAAAAAAAAAAAAAAAAATAAAAAAAAAAAAAAAAAAAAAAAAAAAAAAAAAAAAAAAAAAAAAAAAAAAAAAAAAAAAATAAAAAAAAAAAAAAAAAAAAAAAAAAAAAAAAAAAAAAAAAAAAAAAAAAAAAAAAAAAAAAAAAAAAAAAAAAAAAAAAAAAAAAAAAAAAAAAAAAAAAAAAAAAAAAAAAAAAAAAAAAAAAAAAAAAAAAAGAAAAAAAAAAAAAAAAAAATTAAAAAAAAAAAAATAAAAAAAAAAAAAAAAAAAAAAAAAAAAAAAAAAAAAAAAAAAAAAAAAAAAAAAAAAAAAAAAAAAAAAAAAAAAAAAAAAAAAAAAAAAAAAAAAATAAAAAAAAAAAAAAAAAAAAAAAAAAAAAAAAAAAAAAAAAAAAAAAAAAAAAAAAAAAAAAAAAAAAAAAAAAAAAAACAAAAAAAAAAAAAAAAAAAAAAAAAAAAAAAAAAAAAAAAAAACAAAAAATAAAAAAAAAAAAAAAAAAAAAAAAAAAAAAAAAAAAAAAAAGAAAAAAAAAAAGACAAAAAAAAATAACGGAATATTAAATAGACGCATGTTCGGTTAGTAATCTGTCATGACTAGTAGGAAAAAATTACATAGATCAATCAAAAGTGTGACTAAAGCATACAACACTAGGAGAAGCAATCTAGGGAGTAATACATGATTAAATGAATACAATCTTTTTATTATTTGTTATTTACCATTCGCATAGTTTAATAGCTAAAACCAACCAAACCTCTCAAACCATAGATTTACATGCTTTAATATAAACATAAAAACACAAAAATAATCTTCTCTCAACCTAGAATTTTGTTAGACCATGCTCAAGCCTTCCCAAACTATTCCCTTAGAGAACAAAACAACCCCTGAGTCTTTCCTATACTACTACTACAATGGTTAGGTACTCTGCCTAGGGAGTTGTAAAACTTCTTGTAGAAGTCCCTTACGACAACCGCATCAAGTTTTTGGCGCCGCTGCGTAGAGAATAGTTAGGTTTTGATCATAGTTTAGCTTAGTTCTACTCGCTTGAATCCTTTCAAGTGAGAATTTAATTATCGCATATTAGCTTTCTCGTAGTCTATCTTTTCTTTGTGTTATCTGTTTCGTAATCCATTCTCGTCAACCACCATGGGAGACGAGAATCCTATCTGTACTCTTGGAGACTACTCCAAACCTAGCCACGAGGGCTACAGGAATACCATTGAGCTCCCCGTAGGGAACAACGTGGTACCTCTTCGATCTGACACCATCCGGTTGGTGCAAAACGGATGCTCATTCCATGGACTTCGGTCCGAGGATCCAAACCAACACCTCAAGGATTTCTTAAAACTAGTGGACTCACTTGACCTTGACAATGAAAATATGGATAGAACGTGCTTGTGTTTATTTCAATTTTCCCTTCGCGATCAAGCTAGCAATTGGATTGAACGTCTTCCATCAGGATCCATCATCACATGGGAGGATCTTACTACTCATTTCCTTGCTCAATTCTTTTCACCGGGAAGGACCACAAAACTCCGCAATGATATCCTGATGTTCTAACAACACCATGGAGAATCTCTATCAGAAGCATTAACTTATTTCTAGGACTTACTACAAAAAGTCCCTCATCATGGCATCGACCTTTGGCTCCAAGTCCAAATTTTTTATGACCATGTCAATCTTGTCACAAGACGAACCATTGACCAATCGGCCGGTGGTAAGCTTCGTGACCGAAACGCCGAAGAATCCTGGGCATTATTAGAGGACCTCGCCCTCTATGACAATGAAAGTTGGAACGACCCAAGGGATTTCGCTAAGCCGGTCAAGGCAATCGCTTTGCCTCAAGATGTCCTGAGTACATCCGACCGCCGCCTCATCGAGCTCGAAAATCAAGTCCAACGCTTGATGGAAGCTCATCTTGCTCTGACACAACCTACTCAAGTGAACAAAGTCACTACCTCATGTGAAATCTGTAGTGGTCCTCACGACACTCAGTATTGCATGGAAGATCCCGAACAAGCCTTTGTTGAATACGCATCCTCGCGTACCGATGAAGCGGGAGGTAAGTGGTATACTTTCAAGCCCGAGCAAAACAATCTTGGTGACACCTATAATCCATCATGGAGAAGTCACCCAAACCTTAGGTGGAGACAACCCCAAAATTCTCAAAATAATTTTTCAAACCCACCTAACCGGTTCCAACCCAACGGTTCAATCCCGAACCGTTCCTTCAACAACCATCCTCAAAGCTTTAACAATCAATCAAATCTTGAAGGATTGGTATCCAATTTCATGGCATCTCAAGACGCTAGACTGTCCAAGTTTGAAGCCGATTTCAAACAACAACAAAGTGAGATGACCAACAAAATTGACACAGTGTTGAAGGCCATCACCGATCGAATAGCAGGAGCACTACCTAGCGATACGGTTAAGAACCCAAAACTGAGTACTTCCCCAGTTTTGTCTGCTTGTTCTTACCCAAATATGGACCCGCAATGCTCAAACCATGTCCAAGGTTCGATCAACGCCGTCATAATCTATTCTGACAAAACAAAGTGACTCTTATGATGAGAAAGCAAAAGAGAATGAGGAAGAAGAAAAGGACAGCCTGAAAAATATCCATGTCAAGCATTCCACATCGCATGATCCGTCCTAGCTCACGCTCCAATCTATAATGCTATATTGGATAAATACGTAGAGAGCTCAGAACTATGCAAAAACAGATCAGCATTTGTCCAAGGCGAAGTACCTGCAAAGATGGAAGACCCTGGACTATTCACTCTACCTTGTAGATTAGGGGACTCAAAACCTTTTGACACCTTGGCCGATCTAGGATCATGCGTAAACATAATCCCACTGTACCTCTTCAAAAAGCTCAACATCAGACTATTGGAAGAGACCGACCATATTTTTGGATTAGTTGACGGGACCAAATCCTACCCCGTTGGAATTGTTAAAGACGTTAAAGTCCACATAGGAAAACTAAAACTATTAAATGATTTCTACGTGATTGATATGAAAAAGGACCCCGAAACCCCTCTGCTAGTAGGAAGAGGATTCCTAGCTACCGCCAACGCAATTATAGATTGTAGGATGGCCAAAATAGCGGTAGGAGAAGGAATCACTAGGTCAGTATTCGGAGTAAAAGGAGTCGACTTAGGTGAGGAGGAAGCACCTTATTGGACCACACTTGGGAAAAGGGAGTCATACAAACCACGACCTCGCTTGGGAAATTGCTAGAGATGTCGAGCTCAATCCTTTTAAGGATACCTTAGTGTTTAGGAGGATGGTAGAATTTTTAGGAGCCATACCCATTAACCTTAAGAGAAATTTGTGGGAATCAGAGGACCTAATTAAAAACCCGATTAACTGGGACAAACCACCCAAAAACAGAGATGAAGCATGGCACGCCAAGATTAGACTGATCGATCCAGACGGAGAGGAGTTTACCAAAACACTACAGTCAATCCCCACCACTATGAAACTCTCTGAAAGAGAAAGTCCAACGGTTGTCATCGACTTGGACCACTTATACGACACTTGACGTGTGACTTCGAGTCTAGCTACAAGACTCGTAAATAAAGAAAAGCGCTTTTTGGGAGGCAACCCAATATTTACTTTTTCCGCAATTAGGAGTGTCTTGTGTGTTTTAATTCTTTATTGTTTGTTTTATTATGTTTGAATTAGTTTGTAATCATGTTTGTTTGTTTGTAACTTCGTCTTATTTGCAATCAAAGGTATTTTGCAACAAAATAAGTGTAGGGGAATTATCCGGGTTTTAGAACCAAATTCAAACATTTGAAATAAATTGTTTAGAATAATTCGCGTCAGTTTCGAGTCATATGATTGAATTGTTAATTCTCATGTTTTTATGCAGCATTTTGTACAGGAAATAACATATAAGAATGAGTGCAGGAAATTTTTCATCAAAAACGAAAAAATGAGTTTTCACAAAGTGTGGAGACGGCGTCACGATTTACACGCGACGTTGTCACCACGACACTTGTGACGGGGTCAGGATATTCCTGACGGCGTCAAACGTCCAGTTACAAGAAAACTCAAAATTTTTAGGTATTTTTGAAAATAAAACTTGTACAACACTTAAAAAGTTGTAATTCTTTTATAAAATTGCAAAACCCTGAGTTTAACAATTCTCTCATCCTATCTTTACTGCTTTATAGAGTCAACCCTAATTTCACAACTTGTAATATTATTATTATCGCACATTTTATGCTGGGTGTAGTTGTCTTTGTCTTTGATTACATGTTATATTTGATGAGAAGAAGCTTGGAAGTTCTTAGGAAGTTTCATTGGATGATTCTTGGAGGACGATTTAACCAGTTATCACATGTTTTTTCTCCATTATTGAGCAAACCAGGAGAGTACTAGTTTCTTTTACTTGTTTTCTTTTCCCTTTATTCGTTTTTACGGGTACTTCTATAGAACATTGGGGACAGTGTTCAACTTAAGTGTAAGGGGAAATAAGCCTTAGAAACTGTTCCTTTAATTGCCATTTGCTTTGTCCTTGATATGATGGGTAATATATCAAAACATAGCATAAAAAGGTAATTTTGACCCAAATTTAGAATTTTTTATGACACATACCGACGAAAACCGAGTATTAATAGCGTCTCATGGATAGGAATGTATATGACTAGCACAAAAAACCCTTAAAATTCCACCCAAAAAATGTGAGGTTCGCCTTTAGATCTATAGGAATTCGAGTATCTATTATTGATACCCAAGATAGTTTATACCTTTAGGTTTCTCGAGTTAAGGAGTGAGCAATCATGTGTATCTATTCCGTCGTTATGGATGTATATATGTGGCTTTGTCGCCTTTTCTGGAGCATTGAGATCGGTTTAAACTATATGAGTGTACCGATAGTATATTAAATTCTAGAACTTGTTCTTGTGATGCATCTCGAGACCGCATAGTGAGTATTAGGATTTGCTTGATAAGAGACATTAGGATTAACCCATGTTTTAAATCTGTAATTGTTATGATGGTCACATTAAGGAAGCCGAATCAAGCAACCATCCACACCTAGCCATGCACTGATTAATAGTGCAGATTAACACCCTAGTACAACCCTCCGAGCCTATCCTTTTTACGGTTCTCGTAATTTTTTGGTTAAGCCGGACTATTAATGAAGAGCATTGTCACCCTTAAACCAATCATTACACCCAAATCGCCTTAGCCTACCTTGTATGTACTCTCTTTTAGTACATTATTATTTTAACCCAAGTTAATTATTGAGTACACGGTTGCTAAGTCCTTATCCTTGTAAATATTGTTTTGGGACGATTGAGATTCATGGTAGTATTTATTTCGCGGAAGAATGGGGAAGAAAAGTTAAGTCAATACCCCCATACGTTTGTTAGATGATCTCCATGTTATTTTGATCCACCTCAAATCGGGTCATTAGATAGATTGTAAATATCGAGCATGTAAAAGCTCAAGTATAGGGGTACGTGTTATAAACCCCATGTTGTGATATATTATGTTATTAAAAAAAATAGAAAGAAAAAGAAAGAGATTGATGTAGAGTTATGTAGAGTCTGTATATCTTCGTCCGAGTCTTGGCTTAGCAACCAACCGAGCGTGTATTCGCATAAATAATTAGCTAACCCTTCCACTCCAAATTCACCCAAAGCCACCCAAATATATCCCATCCGTTTCCGTTTCCATTATATGTTATCTTGCACCTACACCCCACAACCCTTTAAAAGACCTCTTAGATAGTAATGAATAATGCTTGCGCCTAGCGGTGGAGGTTTGATCATTTACCAAGCCTATGATAATTTATATGCTATGACAGGTAACGAGTGTTGATTTTCCATTTCCCCATTATGTTATAATTCATTATACACCCGAGAGAAAGAGAGAATCCCAAACACTTATGTAAGGTGCTAGTATATACTTTTCGTGCTTTTAATTACGAGGTCTAGAAGGTTGTGTTGTAAAATACTTTTAAAGAGTAGGTTAAATGACCCTAATACTGCTATTGTCTAGGTAGAAAAGTCCATTTGCTTGAGGACAAGCAAATCCCAAGTGTAGGGGTATTTGATGAGGTGTCATTTTATACATTTTTTCGGGGTCATTTAACCACTTAAATCGTGCATTTATGCCTAAAATAGGTACTTAATCGTTCCTTTTCAGGTATTTGGAGGAAATACACGTGACTTGGGCTCATTTGGGAAAGAAACAGACAAGACTACTGATAACATCAAATATTTAATACTTTTTGGTGGCAAAATACCCCCTACAATACCTGCAAATGTTTCACTAACACTCGAAAACGAGATATTTTCTGTTATATTTGTAGTTTTCAGGTGAAATGCAGGAAAGTGACAAGAAACAAGGGAAAAAGGACTTGAAGTGTAATTCTGAAGAATGTTACGGCGTGTAACACCCCCAAAATTTCAACAGCGCAACGGAATACCACTATGGGGTGCTACTTCATAGTCCATACGCACAAGTCACAGAAAACGACCTCAAAAGAGACGTTTAAATAAATTTCACATTCGTTATATTAAAATCGGAGTTTACAAATGGTCCCAATTATAATGCAATAGAAAACATTTTGTTTAAAACGTTGAGGCGAGATGGGTGGGGGGGGGGGGGGGGGGGGGGGGGGGGGGAGGGGACGGGGCTTGGGGGGGGGGGGGGGCTGGGGGGGTTTTGTATTTGTGATTGAATTTTATCTTTTGATTGAAGAAGAGTATATGAGCATACTTCAAAAAAAAAGTAAACTAACGCTTGGATGTTAGCAAATGATGATCTAGGTTTGATCAAATGGGTTTTACGCAAGATGAGCCTCATAACAAAATATACAAGATATGTTCTTCGATCCCTTTTCAAATCCTTCAAATACTTTCAACTATCATCCAAAATAATCATATCATTAATCTCCAGAAATCACCAGTCAAATCCAAAAAAAAAATAAATAATTTTGAATCCATAATAGATGATTCCGAATGGAATATCAAGAATGGGACACTAAGAGGTTGGGACGACAGTTCATAGGAGAGGAACATAAACCTATGGTAGGAGTGTCACACCAAGAGTTGTCGTGACCAGCCAAAGATTAAAAACCGCCTGAGACTGACAATATATATACAATTATACTGTTTAGTGGAATATGAGTAATAATGACGTCCAAAGATAAAGACAAACAATTCACTTCAAAACTCTAACTCGCCCAGTAGAAAAAAATAAATCATATCCCAAAACTAAAAGGTATAGTACAATGTTGTAAATATCACAACCAAAGATGGACGAGAGATTGATGTAAGGCATTCAACTCTCTTTCTATTTACGAATAATTCCCCGATAAATGTAACGGGCCAATGAGTTTATTTCTATTCGTGCAAGCAATGAAAAACGGTTCATGTGGAGGGATTCGTATACATTCCTGGCAAGAAATCAAAAGTACGTAAATAGGAATTGAGAAGGATATTGACAAAAACAAAGAAATTAATACAGAGAAGACCAGACTATAACGGAAACACACGAGAATCATGAAGGAAATGGTCGTTGTGCATAGGCCTCCCTTCTAATACTCGCCTCTGATTTTAATACCGACAGACCCAAATGTAATAGAACCACCTCTCTTTGAACACCTCCGTGTGCCCCCATAACCGAAACCTCACGCCTACCTGTAAAACCAAACCTTGAGTGGATTATTAGATATAGTAAAGCACAAATCTACAGAGGGGTGGGTTAAATTGGTGGATACAAAAGGCACGAATAAGTGAAAGTGAAAGCTAACCTACCCCCAACGAGGAATGAAAATATTGAGATTCCATATAAATGTCATTCAATGAAGCACCAGCTCAACTATATGGCATTGTCAAAGAAATATGCTATCACAATGCCCATCTAAAAATGTGTGTCAAATGGGACAGAATGTCAAAACCGATAATTAAGATCAACAAACAGGGGGAGCACCCTGGGTAATAAGGAATTCAAACAAACCGCGGTGGACAACCTTTTCCCGCCAACCCCAACCATGATAATCTAGTCCTGTCAGGTGATACCGACCACTGAGAAAATATCCGTGTCACCGAAACTGCAATGACGATTGGTAGAAAGGAAGGGATTCCGATTGACGTTAAAGTGGAATGTTATATCCTTACAAGGTTATGGGATGTCTGATAAAAAACATATTACACAGAATAGCTGAAAAGTTGGTACAAAATGCACGTATGAGGATTGATCCTAATGAGTACAATATTATCATACTAACCTGACATATGTGTGTATTATAATTAAGACTGAAAAAGAAACCTACGCCTCGAAAACCCCACCTCAGACTTGCTCTCTCTTACTTCATACAATGCCAACTCTTGACACCAAAGCGCCGCACACTTGTTGGTTGACCCGTACAACACTTTTCGCATCCACCTCCCTATCGCTGTCCGCCGACCGCACCCAGTCTTCTTCCTTAGCCGAACCCCCTCCGGCTTCCACCATTCAGGCACCAGGGGTGGGGCGAGGGTTCAGGTGTATGGCTGGGCACGACCGCGAATCTGGGGGGGGGGCACATAGGAGCGAGAGGGAGTGGCGGGCGGGGAGGCAGGGGTGGTCGTGGACAGCGTTTCGGGAGAATCACTGGGTGGGCGCGCTGTCGCGTCTGCGTCTCGACTGGTGGGGGGGGGTGGGCATTATAGGTTTGAGGGGGGACTAGGAGCGGTGAATAGGAGGGGCGGAGCACTTAACGGAGAGTGGGAATCTCTCTTATTTCAGTGATTTACTCGTGGGGCGTGGTAGCTACCAATTCGGCTGTGGAGATCTGGGGTTAGGCTTTTTTCTCATAAACAGCGTTTACTTGGTGTTTAATGCTTAGGAGCGTATCGAGCCAGGAGGTCACATAGAGAATACAGGGGAGTGAGCTAGAGGCATGGGGGGATGTTACAGTGGTGTGACTATGGATCTTCAGTTGGAAGAGGGCTTCGAAGTTTCGTGTGACTGGGAACAAGGTTTTAGTGGGTAAAGATTTTGTAAGAGCTTCAGTAGTACTAATGCTCTTTTATACTATCAGCTCGTATACTTTCTAAGCATTCCCAAGACAATCCCAAATTGGATATAGACTAAGACGATACCTAAATCTTGCTGAACGACATAAGGAGCTCTGACCCACAAGCTACAATGCCACCGCGGGAGTTGTATACCAGAATCCTTTGATGCGACACATCATAATTTGCGTGGCTAATGGATAGTATAGACACTATGATAAGATATGAAAGTTATGCAAATGGGTCTATAAACCATAATCGAGTAGAAAGGAGGTAGATCACATAATGAATTACCGATGAATAGTCAGTTCTTGAGAAGCCATTCGCAGGTGCGATACGTTGATTACTATGTGAGAATTTGTCACCATAGTGGGCGGTTTATGCTTGAAAGACAGGTGATTGCAGAGTACGTATATATCATAGGTGGTTACCTTGTGCAACTATGATGATTTCGTGATTAGTACTACAAATAATGGAGAGAGAAGTCATAAGGTGATCACATCAGAGTGTTTGGAAGAACTTCTTCTTGTCTATTTGAGACCTTCAGTCTTGAGTGATGGATGGAAAAAAAACAGTGGAATATATGCATGGTTTGTAATGAGGGGAAATTTTATTTAATGGTACTGTATCTATCTTGACGGAGAACTATACGTACGAAGAAGCGTCCATTATAGCTCATGAACTTCAAGGAAAGGCTAAGGAAGGATTGGGTAAGAAGTTACGTTAGATATCTTAAGGATTGATAATTGTATAAAGACCTAATAGTTAGAAAATAATTTTATATAGCAAGGCCCTATATGCACACCAAAAGGAAACCGCGATACAAATGAGAGAAACGACGTGCGGAGTTAAGAAAACAGATTCAGCAGAGCGTCATATTCTGTTAGTGAGATAAAACAGTAAGTGTTTTGAGATAGGGGAACTTCATACATTAGAATTTCTAGAATATAACAATAGGTAAATGAGTATATATGGATAAGGGACCCGGTTTGGATCTGTACGTAATTAGACGAGGAGGATCATAGCTGTTGGGCTTTTGCGTGGGAAAATTCGGGTTGATTTTGATTACTATGATGTATATCTTTTTGTGCGCAAAGAACAGGCGATTGACGATAGAGACCAGCTGTCCTGAATGTGAGAGATTACATCCTTGTTGTGATTTAGCGTTACGATGGTAGGATAAGTGCGTAATGGAGCTTTCTTTAAGCGCATGAAACAGAAAGAGTAATGATACGAGTAGTCTGTATTTGATTAATTTTTGATGTGTTTGTGTACTATACAGAGGTCTCCCAGTGGATCACGGTAGATAACGGCGTGACAAAAAAGAATCTATAGATCAGAGGATCTATTTCTGGGGATCTTGTGTATTGCTCCTTCAACAATCGCGTGGTAAAGGTGACAAAGAATCAAAAAGGTGATTCAACGTTGGGATGGATGAGTTTATTCTGCTTTACAGTTCATATTGGGCAGATAGTTATTGATACATAGTGTGAGGTTATTTACGTGGGGTACTAAGTATTCAGTGTATAGATTCATTCGGGAGAAACTTTTAATATGTACAGGTTTGGTATTGTCACAAATCGCATCTTGATATGGTGCACATCTCGGATAAACGATCATTAATTCTATTTTTATAATCCATTCGGATGGTGCGCTCGGAAGGTTTGAAGTTGTAATTACTTTTTACAATCTCTTAGGTTTCGAATGGTGATTAGTTCGCGTTTCTATTCAGGTGTTGTCAGTCATAGCTTGGTGATCTAGATTCCGCAACAAAGATGAGACCAAGTTAGATAGATTCTTGGTTTCGAGAGTGTTACAAGTGGAAGCCCGAACATTAAAGCGTTACATTGGAGACGTCTGTCGGAATCCCACTCACCCGGCCTAGTTCTTCTTAAAGAATGAAATGGTTACATTATGGCCCTAGCTCCATTTTGTTTTTTTTCCATCATTGGCTTGAGATGGATGGTTTTAACCACATTTTGTGGAGAAGCACTTGGAGAAAAAGCCCCATCCTATGGTGGAGAAATAATGCGCTTCTAAGTTTGACTGAATTAAACTTAGAAATCTAAGGAAAGCAGAATTCGTATTTGGAATAAGAGTAATCCGGGTGGACCCGAAAAAAGATTCCAAGCTTAACTTTAAAAACAGTTGGAGGAAATTGATCTGGAAAATTGATAGAGGTGCTTGGGAGATGAAGAGCTGTGTCAATTGTCGCTTAGCCCTATTCCTATCCATCAAAATCCAAAAAGATGAGATAATTTAGAATCGAAGGAAAGGGCTCAAAAGGCCTAAAATTAACATGGGCGGGTAAAGGAGATGATAAGATCCGTTCAGGTTTTTTTCATGGTATCATAACAAAATCGTAATATTCAAAAAATTAGGGGGTTAATGTTGAATGGTAATTGGATTGAAAACCCAATGATGTCAAGAAGAGTTCTTTTTCTTCGACCAGTTTGCCAGTCGTTTTGGTAAAGCCGGACAAAACCTACTGCTTCTATTAGTCGTTTTACTTCCTTAATTAGATTTCTCATGAGCATGAGTGATCATATTGAGGTGGAAGGTTTCTAATAATGAAATTAGAAATCGTTGGGAATGTGGTACCATCAAAGCCCGGTCCGGATGGATTCACGTTCTGGTTTTACTTTCAGAAACTTTGGCATCTTGTGATAGGGATGTTGTGAATCGGTGAGGTATTTTTTTAATTTTTCTGATTTTACCAAAAGGGTGTAATCCATCTTTCATTGCCTTAATTCCGAAAATTCCTATGCAATCTGTAAGGATTTTAGGACCGATAGCCTCAATGAGTAGCATATATAAAATCATTGCTAAGATTTTAACTAATCGACTTTTGATTGTCTTGGGGAATTATTATGATGTTCAATCGGCTTTCCATATAAAGATAGGCAAATTCCTTGATGGACCTTTTTATTTTAAAATTGAAGGTCATGTCTTGGTGTAAGAAGAATGAAAAAACAAACCCTTCTTTTTCAAAGTGGACTTTGAAAAAGGCATATGCTCGGTAATGTGGGGTTTTCTTGAGATGTTTTAGCCAAGGTTGGGTTAGGGGAAAAATGGAGAAATGGAATCAATGTTGTCCTTCATTCTTCGAAATGGTCCTAATCATTATCAATGGTAGTCCAACCGACAGTTTCAAATTGGTAGGAGGTCTTAAACAAGGGTGATCCGTTAATCTCTTTTTATTTTTATTCTTATTATACATAGGAAAGTTCTCCATATTTCATTCCAAAGAGAGTTGATGCGGTATGTTCCATGGATCGATGTTGTGGTATTGGTAATCTTCCGCACGAAATTTCTATGCGGATGAGCGATTTTTATATAGTAATGGAGCGAAAGTAATATAAACTTCTCTTATCCAATGTTCTGATTGTTTTCATAAGGAGTTTTCAGGTTTAAAAATCAATATGTGCAAAAAAGTACCAAATCATGGCATTTGAATTAGAAATGGTAAAGTCTCTCGAGGAGCGCGACCAATTCGATGTCTTGTTCTTAAAGCTCCTTTTTATATCTTGTTCTTATTTGTGGAGGGTGACTAATGAATAAAATTCATCTTGGAGAGAAAATATTGATAGGAATTAGATAGACGTCTATCAAATGAAGATGAAAATGTTAACGATTTGGAGGGCGGCTCATGTTAAACAAATGGGTACTTTGGCTCGCTGCCTTATTTTTTTCACATGTCAATGTTTAAAGTTACCTGCAGGTGTCATACAAATTCTTGAACAAACTTCGAAGTAAATTCTTCAATGGTCATGAAGTTTCGGTAAAAAGCTCGTGTTTCAATGGAAGAAGGCTCTTGCTCCTAAAGATACGGTGGTCTAGGTAGTTTTTAGTCTTTATGCGTCTTAATAGAGATTGATATTAAATGGGTTTTTGGAGATTTTAGCCCATGAGCGTACGCTATGGTCTCGTGAAATCAAGGCTATACATGGAGCCAATGGAAATATTTATGAGATTTCGGGTAAAAGGAGCTAAATCATGTTGGATCAATTATTATTAAAGAGTTTAGGATGCTCGAGGAAAAGGGTATTAACCGGCTTTTGTTTCATGAAGAAGAACCTTTGGGAATTGACCTTCGACTTATTCTGGGATGACGTGTGGAGTGATTGGGGCAAGCTTAAGAATAGATTCCCTAGACGTATCGAACTCGAAACACAAACTAATTACAGAGGGTCAAAAAACTTGCGCATTTCCCAAGTCTTTATCATTGCGGTTCGTAGACATCCGAGAGGAGGGCGTGGAACCACACAATTAGAAGAGTTAGCTTAAAGTGATTAAACCCTGGTGGAGCTTACTCAGTTCTTCTCTGATTCATGGTCCTTGGACATTGAACAAATCAGGTGGTTTATTACCGTGGCTTTCGTCAAGAAACATGATAGATTTCGCGATTACTTCCGAAATGTGATCTAAAGACTAGGTGGATTTGATATTTCCCAACAAAGTGAACACCTCTCTTGAAGGGAAATGACTGAACTATGGAGGATAAAAGACAATAAATCTCCTACCTACTAGATTTTACATTTCCCAGACGTGGTTATAGAAATGAGGTCTCTATCTTGTGTGAATTGAGAAGTCGGATTGAAACCAGATGATCATTTGTTCTTTCGCTTGTATCACGGCAAAGAAGATTTCCATAATTAATATATCGCGGTAGTGGTAACGTGCCTTTTATTGGATATTAACCTTACGGAGAATGGAGGTCTGGATCGATATGTAAAAATAGCGAGATAAAGAAAAAATCATGTTCCAGGTATTTATTTATTGGTGATGTGGTGTCTTCTATGAATTTTCCGTAAACGAAGATTTCGAGGCCAAGACCAAATCTAATGGATAAACCAGTTTTTTGAATGAGAATTATTTGTAGTTCTAATACTGTGTCGGTATAACGATGCAATACTTTTGATTTAGACAGGGACATTTGATATAAAAACCCCGTCTCTTATTTCTTTTGTAATTTCTAGCTCCTGCATAGTATTTCCTTAATAAAATCGCCGTTAAAAAAAAAGCTCCCAATGCGACCACTATCAAAATAATAACTGTAGAAAATACATGCTAAAACTTCAACAACAAAGGTGTTGGAGCATTCATAGGTTTAAGTACAATCGATGTTGAAATAATTAAGAAATATTTTAGTAGAAAAAGATGCGTTACGATATTTTAAAGTGTTTTTACCGAAATTCAAGCAGTGATTCAGTAAATCAAGAAGTATTTAAAAGTGGACCACAAGAACTTAAAGTAAGGGTGGACTAAGTACTATCCGAAGTCCAAAACAGGTAATGGCGACAAGAGTAACAAATTCAACAAGTCTAACAGAAATAGCGTATTATTGCACTAAGCACATGAAACATGAAAAGCCTTTAACTGTTTGTGCCCTAAAACAATATAGGAGCTCTGCCAAAACGTTTTCTATACGTTTCTTTTCAATGTTAAATGCACCATGATCAACTATGAAACAGAATTCCAGTGGGGATTGTTAGTCCCGATAGATCTATCTCATCCACAACACAACGCTTACTCCTAACGAGGTATTTAAAAAACGGTTCATGATGAGTAGGGACATAGAATGGCAAAATAGTGACTAATTTAGGCAATAATATATTCAGGGAGCAGTTAATCTGGATAGCATACAATTTTAGGGAAATCACCTGTGTCCAAAGGAGGTAAAACAATCATGTGTTCAAATTCACGTGTTTTCAAATAATTTATTCAACGATCTCAAATCCATGTAGTATACAAATCACAGCTTTGTAAAAATAGTCCACATAACGCTTATTAGTAGAAATCAATAATAAAAGAGCATGTATTCCTCACCACACGAAAACAATTATGAAAACCATTAAAAGAGGAAAGGTGGGGCTATGAAACTCACAAGTATATGAAAGGTAATTGTACGGTAGTAAAAATATACAAGTTAGTAAACGAGCCATGTATTCCCCTCGCAGGTAGATAATAAAATCTTGAAAAGATTGAAATGCAGACGATGACTCACAAAGTATTGAAATGTATTTGTACCGTATAAAATATACAAGTTTGTAAACGAACATGTATTCCCCTCGCAGGGGTTTATATAAACATTGAACAGTTTGAAATGCGAGACTATGAACTCACCTTAGAAGTGAAGTGAAGAATAAGTCGAGTGAATGAATGAAAACGCGTCACGGAAAAGTCGAGAGCAACCTAATTAGATATAGGTCGAATAAGTACTAAGTACTATGGTATATAGTAATACCGTATATAAGTCTTACATAGCTACATCACCATCTAATTGTGTTTGTGAAATAATGATTAAGTCGCATTTGATAAATAAATACCATGCATTTAAGCTCGTATAATCGAATAAATAATTTAATTGTCTTCGTAAAATAATATTTATAAAGGTTAAGACATGTATAAATATTATATAAATGATTTTAAAATGTTTCGCAAAAATAATATTTTAAAACGAACCCAACACTCTTCATGACAAGGAGCATAATTTCCGAAGTATCTTCAACCATACATCCGAAAATTATGAAAATCGGCAGATTTATGTAAAATGTCATTCCGAACAACTTTGTAGTTTTACACTTCGGCTCAATCAGACCCGAAAGTCCTCAAAAATGAGTTTCAGTAGCTGCTGAAGCATTTACGGTTTTTCAGCTTTTAAAAATAATGTTCGATAACTTTGAAACGTCGTATCTTACTCGTTTTAGCTCCGTTTTTAGCGATTTTTTCAAGTACGTTCTCGAAATTAAAAGTTTTATCATATAAATGATGTTTTCCAAAATAAATGTCCTTGATGAACCATTAACTTTATCAGTAAAAATTATTTTATAAACCCAGGTATATAACTTAAAACGTATATTTGTCGGTATCATTTTCAGTTATAAATCGTTTTTCGGAGTTTCTTACCGTTTTTTGGAATTGTCATGAGACGTACTATATTATAAAAATATCAAACCCACTGTTTGGAGAATCGAACCAAAACAGTCCCCTTAATTAATGAATAGTGTTTATTTATATAACTTTGTTTTTATTTACTTTCAACTTAATAAATAATGTCACTAGTCCTTCCACAAGCAGTTATACATAAAATTTACTTACATATTAGTATGTCCATTAGTCCTATAGTTTGTCCAAGTGTCCAAAAAATAAGTCCATAACAATGCTTTTTAAATCACAACTTCTTAAATTAACTTTTTTTATATTTATTTTCTAGTTTATAAACTTAAATCAACATGAGGTGTACAATACTATATAAAACCCCCCTTATAACATGATATTAACAACTATATAACATGTGTAAAAGTTCATAAAACTATGATCACAAGAAAATCCATTTTAAAAGTATCCTAAATGGTGATGAGCCATATAAACATTATATACATACGAAATCATGAAGAAAATGAGATGTAAAGGGTTTTTTTAGATAACTTTATGTGTAAGTAGGATGAAAAGTAACAATCTAAACCCGTAGGTAAACCTCAAACCAAAGCAAACTTCTAATTTCGCATAGAACATCTTAGATATGTTGTAGGGATGTTTGTAAATGAGGTAAATAAAATTATACGGGTGGTTTATGGTGGTTTATGGTTGTGCCATGAGCTAGGAGGACCAAGGAGAGATTTTTGTGTGTTTTCACCTTGAGAAATATTACTTGTATGTGTTATCTCACTAGTTTAGGCATTTTATACCATAAGACTAGTCAAATGAACACTTAAAGTAAAACATAGAAGTCTTATGGTCTTTGTTGGTAAACTTAGAGAACACATTCAGAAAACAAGGAATGTGTATTCTAAACAATATTACTTGCATCAATAATTGGTGCAAAATAAAGTAATAACTTGCAAATATGAAAGTATAATTAAATGTAAGTGTTAGGTTTTTTATTATAAAGAGTATACTTGCAAGATTTGTATGTCTTGCTTAATTTATTTTAAATGGCGTCTCATTTGTAAGTGTGGTTCAAGTTTATAAACTTGATTATTGAGGAAAATAAATGATTATTTGTGAACGTACAAAAGTTTTAGTGTATCGGGTTATACCTAAATGTATTAAATTGCGAAACGTAAACGTTTTAAACGCAACAAAAATAAATATAAAATATAAAAATATGATTATCACTTTATTGTAAAAATATATATTCTTGTTTGACGAAAAACTTTAATTCGTTTGGTGTCGCGTTTACCGGTTGTTTGATTTTATTAATTAATTTTTAATTTATTTTATTAGCACTTACGCGATTTAATTATGTATATAGAATTAAGGATTAAACGCGTACGAGATTAAAAAAATTAAAATATGAAAAATGACAAAATAAATGACGTCATAAGATGACATTAAAATACAAATGTAACATCTCCTCCGGTTATGAAAGCCTTGTCCTCAAGGCTCCATGTTGCAACAGCCTGAAGAAGGTACGGGTTCAGAGAAAGGGATGCTGAAATTTCTTTGGATATGTGTTTGATGAAGAGGTGTAGTTTTAAGGTGACCTCTCTCTCAGCATAGACATGGGTTCTTCTTGATGCATAGTAATATCAGTCTATGCAACCAGAATATAGCAATAGTTGATTAGGGCTATGTATATTTTGATGGGCCAAACGATGCAATGCTCATTTCATCAAAATAGTGTGATGTATGAAATGCAATCAAATAGTTTATAACGAAATGAAATATCGATAAAGTAAACGGGAAGTAGCTGATAGGGTGACAACAGAAAAGGTTTATTAGGGTTGACATCAAAAGAAGAGATGTTTGTAAGGATAGGTCATAACAAGTATAAAGAATATCCGAACAAACACAGAAGTAGTCAAAGATAATGAACGTAAAGAATTATTCAATCAACAAAATAAACGTAAAGAGTCGTATTCTAAAGGTAGGTGCTCCAAGGTGACACGTGATGATGTGACAAGTTTATTGTCGTACTCCCATCAACTAGAAAGGACTACAAAAACGATGGATTAACGAAACAACAAGTGCGATACAAAATCATAAGAATAGTGTTCCAACTCGAGTGAATGGTAAAATAACTCGTGAATATACAAAATAAGCAGAATTATCGATATCATCAAAGGGAATAAAGTAAAGTCGCGTAAATGTTGAAGTTAATCGAGAAGAGATCAAAAAGAAATTAGCCCCATAAGTATAGATATCCATATTATAATACCAGTAATTGACGCACAAGGGATTAAATGAGAAATCAATGAAGTGACACGAAAATCAGAATGATCAGATAATTTATATAACTGACCAATAATGTAAATAGTTAAGACCGTCATAAAAAGACATAAGAGAGCGAATCATAGTCAAGCATAAATGCCTCGTTAACCCATGTAATAGAAGTAGAGATGGCAAAAGAGAGTTAAAATACAATTAAATTAATAAAATAAAAATAATTTTAATTAGATTGAGCATATAAGTTACCTGGGACAAGCAAGCGCGGATATCGTAAAAAACAAGGAGAGAATCTAAATTAAAAAAAAAAAACAAGGTCATAGCTAGATTTTTGAAAACGACCTAGTCTCTATGAACTTCAGCTCTGATAACAAATCAAGAACAACCCCAAAATTTCGAACAACAGCAGCGAATACCACTAAGGGGTGCTACATTCATAGTCAATAACGCTCAATTCACAGAAAACGACATCAAAAAGAGACGTTTAAATAAATTTTACATTCGTTATATTAAAATCAGAGTTTACAAAGGGTCCCAATTGTAATGCAATAGAAAACATTTTTAAAGCGTTTGTCGAATGGTACTCGAATTATTAAGCCTTCAAAAATATATCTGCGCGACTCAAATGCCCAATGTCCACTTAGCCCCAAAAAAAAAAAAATTAAAATTTTAAACCCTGTAAGAAAAATACATGCTAAAACGTCAACAATAATGTTGTGAATTCATGTTTTAATAAAATCGGTTGTTGAAATAATTTAAGAAATATTTTAGTAGAAAAAGATGAGTTACGATATTTTAAAGTGTTTTTACCGAAATTCAAGCAGTGATTCAGTAAATCAAGAAGTATTTAAAAGTGGACCACAAGACTTAAGTAAGGGTGGACTAAGTACTTATTCCGAAGTCTAAAACAGGTAATGGCGACAAGAGAAACAAATTCAACAAGTCTAAAATAAATAGGTATTATTGCACTAAGCTCATGAAATCGAAGCCTTTAATTGTTTGTGCCCTAAAACAATATAGGGTACTTGCCAAAACATGCCTATACGTTCTTTTTCAATGTTAAATGCTCATGAGCAACTTTGTGACCAGAAATTCCAGGTGGGGATTGTTAGTCCCGATAGATCTATCCACAACACTAGCACTTACCCTACGATTAATTTAACCGCTTCATATAGTAGGGACTTAGATAGTGGCAATATAGTAACTACTTAGGCAATAATATTCAGGCAGTAATCTGGATAGCATACAATTTTAGAAAACACTTGTGTCCAAGGTAAACCAATCATGTTGTTCAAAATTTACGGTTTCAAATATAGGTATTCAACGATCTCAAATCATGTAGTAAACAAATCAAGCTTTGGTAAGAATAGTCACATAACGCTTATGTAGTAGAAATCAATAATAAAAATAAGAAAAATAATAAAACGAGCTGTATGCACACCCGAAAACAGTTTATGATAACCATTAAAAGAGAAAAGGTGGGGGATGAACACACAAAGTATAGAAGTAATTGTTACTGTAAGTAAAATATACCAAGTTTGTAAACTAGCGATGTATTCCCCTCGCGGGTTTATAAAACATTGAAAAGATTGAAATGCGAGACTATGAACTCACCTTAGAAGTGAAGTGAAGAATAAGTCGAGTGAATGAATGAAAACGCGTCACGGAAAAGTCGAGAGCAACCTAATTAGATATAGGTCGAATAAGTTACTAATACTATGGATATAGTAAAACCAGTATATAAGGTCCTTCTATAGCTACATCACCATCTAATTGTGTTTGTGAAATAATGATTAAATCGCATTTGATAAATAAATACTATGTATTTAAGCTCGTATAATCGAATAAATAATTTAATTATCTTCGTAAAATAATATTTATAAAGGTTAAGACATGTATAAATATTATATAAATGATTTTAAAATGTTTCACAAAAATTTATTTTAAAACGAACCAACACTATTCATGTCAAGAAAAGTGTCTAGTTCTCAGACCATACATCCGAAAATTATGAAAATCGGCAGATTTATGTAAAATGTCGTTCCGAACAACTTTGTAGTTTTACACTTCGGCTCAATCAGACCCGAAGGTCCTCAAAATGAGTTTCAGTAGCTGCTGAAGCATTTACGGTTTTTCAGCTTTTACAAATAATGTTCGATAACTTTGAAACGTCGTATCTTACTCGTTTTAGCTTCGTTTTTTGCGATTCTTTCGAGTACGTTCTCGAAATTAAAAGTTTTATCATATAAATGATGTTTTCCAAAATAAATGTCCCTGGTTAACAGTAACTTTTTATAAAATTTATTTAAAACCGGTAATTAACGTAAAACGGTATATTTTCGTATCTTTTCGTTTAAATCGGGTTTTTTTCAGAGTTTCATACCTTTTTGGAATGCTCATGAGACTACTAATTTATAAAAATATCAAACCTATGTTTGGAAATCGAACCAAAAACAGTCCCTTATTAATGAAAATATGTGTTTTTATTTATAAAACGTTGTTTTTTGATTTACCTTTCAACTTTAATAAATAACTCTAGTCTTCAAATCCATTATAAGCCATATTCTTACATATTAGTATGTCCATTAGACCATAGATTGTCCAAGTGTCCAATTATAATAATGTCCTTAACAATGCTTTTAAATCAACTTTCTTAATGGAACTTTTATTTACAATTTTATAATTATACCTTTTATACTTAAATCAACTTGATACAATACTAATAATCCCATTCAACATGATATTTTACAACTATATTACATGTACACGTCCATAAAACTATGATCACACAGAAAGCCATTTTAAAAGTATCTAAATGGTTGATGAGCATATAAACTTATATAATATGAAATCAGAAAGTAAATGTTGATGTTAGGGTTTTTTAGATAACCTTTATGATGTAGTAGATTAAAAGTAACAAATTCCTAAACCCTGTATAACCTCAAACCAAACCTTCTAACGCCAAGTAACATCTTGATAGTGTTGTATGGAAGTTTGTAAATGAGGTAAAAATATAATTATACAGGTGGATTATGTTGTTTGGTTGGTAGTGTCGTGAGCTAGAGGACACCAATGAAGGTTTTTTGTGTTTTTCACGCTTGAGAAATATTACTTGTATGTGTTATCTCACTAGTTTAGGCATTTTATACCATAAGACTAGTCATAATGAATAGGGAAGAACAGCTAGAGTAAAACATGGATTCTTATGGTCTTTGTTGGTAAACTTGGAGAACACTTCATGAAAACATGGAATGTGTTTTCTAACTAGATATTTACTTGCAATATTTGGTGTAAAAGAAAGTAATACATGCAAATATGAAAGTATAAGTTAATATGTAAAGATGTAGTTTATTATTAAAGAGTATTACATGCAAGGTGTGTATGACTTGCTTATTAATTTTAATGGCTCACATTTGTAAGTGTGGTTAAAGTTTTATAAACTTTGATTATTAGAAATAAAAATGATTATTTGTTGAAGCGTAGAAAAGTTTTGGTGGTTTCGGGTATACCTAAATGTATTAAATTGCGAAACGTAAACGTTTTACGCAACAAATAAAATAAAATATAAAAAGTAGATTATCACTTAGCATTGTCACGAGAAAACCAGGCATCGGGCGTGTTTAACCTAAAATCGGAGGCAACAAGGACGAGGATGCTCACGATCACATTGATCGAGTCCTCAGCATCACTGGCTTATTTAATAACCCTGGAGTCACTAAAGACGCAGTCATGCTTCGAGTTTTCCCCTTCACTCTTACTGGAGCCGCAAAAAGATGGGTGGACAGACTAGCCCCAGGAACTATCAATACCTGGGATCTCCTTAAGAAGGCCTTTATCCAAAGGTACTGCCCACCTTCCATGACCGCAAAGCAGCTTGAAGACATTCACAACTTCAAGCAAGAAGGAGATGAATCATTATACCAGGCCTGTGAGCGGTATAATGACCTGCTATACAAGTGCCCTACTCATGACATCAATAGTCATCAAAAGGTAAAAAATTTCTATAAGGGTTTGAGCACTATGAACCATCAATTGCTTGATTTACAGGGACCTATCCCCGGGATGAGACCATCCGATGCTCTCACAGCAATTCAAACCATGTCTGACCACTCTCAGAAATGGCACGACGGTTCAACAAGCAGGAATATTGAAAGCAGTAGTAGCAAGGATGGACTAGCTGCTTTAGTAAACAAGTTGGACAACCTGGGACGAGACATGAAAAAGCTAAAGGAAAGTGTTCATGCAATCCAAGTTGGATGCCAAATTTGCGAAGGACCTCACCTCAACAAGGATTGTCCTCTCAACGAGGAAGTTAAACAAGTAGAAGAGGTAAGATATGGGGAATTTGGACGAACAACGCCTTTTAACAGGAATAATAGAGGAAGACAAACCTTGGCCGAAACAGTCAAGAAATACATTGAGGAAGCCTCTCTGAGACTGGATAAACAAGACGAATGGCTGAAAACTTTTTGCCATAACTAAGAAAAAAGCCAAAACCACCATAATGAAATCATCCAAGGTCTCAAGTTCAGGGTGACAACCTTGGCCAAGGAAGCAGTAACTAAGATAGATAACAATGAGGATTGCAAAGCAATCTTCACTAATGATGGTGCACCTCTATACACCCCATTCTACTACTCTCCTGAAGAAATCGAGTACTTTTCGGCTAACTCCGGATTTTCAGATGATGATGAACTTAATAATGTTACATCAATCCCTGACGAAGATTTAAAACAAACCTCCTCAAAACAAACAACTACCCACTATGTAGAACCATACATTCCCCCAATTCCTTTTCCAAGGAGACTTGAACAACATGCCAAAGAAGCATTGATCCATAAAACCATGGAAAGCCTAAAGAAAATTAAGTCAAATCGACCTTTCCTCAAGGAAATTAGGCAATCCGACAAGTATCCTAAATTTATGAAGGACCTGGTAGCAAACAAGCCATTAACCATGGAAAATGAAGACATCAGAATAAATCGCAAATGCTCAGTCCTTCTCCTTAATCAACTACCACCGAAAGAGAAAGATCCTGGAAGTTTTATCCTACCCTGCTCAATTGGAAGGTTAGACTTTAACAATGCTTTAACAGACTTAGGAGCAAGCATTAACATCATGCCTTTTTCTATGTACAAACGTCTAGGTATAGGGAAGCTTGAAACAATCAAAATGAATATAGAGCTTGCCGATAATTCTAAATGCATTCCGAAGGGAATTGTTAGGGACCTTCTAATCAAAATCGATAAATTTATTTTACCCATTGATTTTATTATACTTGATGTCCTTGAGGATTTTAGGATGCCTATCATTTTAGAAAGACCCCTGCTCACAACTGCCCACGCTAAATTTGATGTCTTGAAGAGATCTATTTCTTTAGAAGTAGGAAACAAAAAAGTTATTTTTAAACTGAGAAACGATTTACATGACATGAAAAGTGAATCCGTTCTAATGATCCAAAGCAATATCATAACAGAAGAGGATGAATTAATGAATATAGAATTTGATTTATTCACATACAATACCGTTACATGTGAATCATGCCACATTCTTGCGGTAGACACTGATTTGTTCACCTATGAGATTGTAACTCAGGAAACATATGATGAAATAGCTCATAAGTGTTGCTTAAACACTCAGGATGTAATTGGAGAAAAAACTAAAACCATTTTAGGAAAGAAAAAATCACACTGGTGCACCCCGATTTATCGACAAAATAATAGGATTCGAGAAGTATGGGCATCATGCAACCCATCAAACGAAGAGTGTGACAGAGGAAGTTTACGCAATAATGAAATTCAATGTTATTAGGAAAGTGAGAACGATAATGACCGCGTAAGTATAGAATGGAATGATCTATGTTTAAATGATTGGTTAAAAATTAAATATGGGGAAGTTGATGAAACGATGAAAAAGAAAATCCTTACCGAACATTGGAGGAAACAATTTGGAGTTGATTATGATGACAGCAATGACTTTTATGACCCCGACCAGTGCAGGGAAGGTAGAAATAATGAAATACGAGAGAGAGTAATTAATAACTTACATGATGAATGGTTCAAGGGGACGTCTGATGATGAAGACGACATTGAAGGGATAATTGATTATCTCAAACCAACGTCATATGATGGGTTTATTAATTTAGATGAGGAGGAATATAACAAAAGACGATGTAGGCTTCTTGGAATGCTGTACATAGCACCACTTCCACTCATAATTGAACAAGTGGAAATCACCCAATATAGTCTAGGACCAGGAGAGGTTTACACAAAAGTTAAAGTTTTAAATATGGAGGAATTACCTCAGACTAGGAATAATATCGCTACTATAAGGAGCGATATCATGGATGAGGTTTACAAAAGTTATGTAGACGATGTAATGTCAAATGAGCATGAGTCTAACTTAAAGACTCGTTAATAAACAAAAGTGCTTGTCGGGAGACAACCCGTCTTTTATTTAATAGAATTTCTTTCTACATTAGTTGGTTTGCATGTTTCTTACTATATTTTGCAGAATACAGAAGCTAGGAGGCAATTATCGAGGCCGGCTCACTTTGCTGAAATTGCAGCAGTTACGGCGTAACAGCTTTAGTTACGCCGTAACCACTACAGTTACAACGTAACCCATTTCAAGGTTACGTCGTAACACCTTAAAAAATTAAATTTTTTACCATTTGATTACGACGTAACCTCTATAGTTACGCCGTAACCTCCTTTTGAAATCTTAAAAATATAAAGTTTTAAACATGTCTAAACCTTGTATACGTAAATGGACTTTGTGGGTAAGTTCTCTGAAAGCCCTCACGAGACTAAACTCGTCCACTTGGGCCACCAAGTGGTTTAAAAGGCTTGTTGCATATGCTAAATGCAACCGTGATTCCTACGAAAGTGAGTTAGGTTTGTATTTCCTGTACACTTCATAATTCTTATAGAATGGTTTTATGCTTTGGTTTGTTTCTGTGATCACAGGGGATAAAGAGCTTGCTGGAAGACGGAGATATAGATTTTCGCCAAATTTTAAATTTTAAAGCAATGCTCATGGAGTTTCTTGTCTTAATTCTACTCTTTTCTTATTATTTCATTTCATTAATGTACAATAAGGACATTGTACAAATCAAGTGGGGGGATGGGAGTAGAATTAATACTTGACGTATGCTTTGCCCTTGATTTTCTTTGAAAGTCATGCCAATTTTAAAAATTTTGACAAATTTTTCTTAAATAAACTAGAATTAATCTTTGTCGTACCCTTTATTACTATTTGGTGAGATTTAAGCCTAATATCCTCTTTTCATCGTATTACTAAAAAATCCACCAAAATATTGAGTGTGTTGGTAGTATTATACACTTTAGAACTTGGTCTGTACATCATTTTGAGACCTAATTGATTTGCAGGAATATATAGTTCAAAAATGAAACACTTTGGAAATCACCCAAATAGCCTATATGTGTGCATTTATCGACTTGTTACACTGACTTGTCAACCTCCCGTGATAAACCCTTCTGTTGCACTCATTATTAGTGCGAGATACCCCTAGATCACCCATGTTGAGCCAATCTATGTTTTTAACCTACTCTATATGTTTCGTTACACCATTTCACCTTAGCCTTCCCTATAGTCTTAATTTTTCTTTGTGTTAAAATCTCTGGCTACTTAAGTCCATGGTTCAGGGGAATAGGAACGAGAATTATATGCTTTCGTGGAAGACCAGTTGGTTATGATCTATCAAGACCTCCTTGTACCACCACTTTCGGCATTGTTTATCTCAAGTGAGAGGATGTACGTGTAATATCGAATGTTGCAGGGGCAATAATTAAAGATATAAACTCCTGTAGCATTTGCATATTTACCATGATGAAAAGAGGGTGCAACAAAAGGCCACCCATGTGCTAAAAATGTAAAGATGATACAAAATAAAAAAATAATAATAAAAATGAAGCTAGTAGCCCATAATTGCACCAAAACATATCTGTAAAATGGAGCTAGTAGCCCATTGTTACACCAAGTTATACCGATACTTATGAAGAATGGAGCTAGTAGCCCATTATTAAAGATCAGATTTTCAGACTTTGACTCTTGGAACCATGGATAGACAGTTGCTAGTTATGACAACCTTAGATTACTTTAGACTATTTGTTTTGTGTTTTTACATTATCAACCATTAAATGTGTATTCCATGTCTATCCTAACCCTTTACCACCCTTTAAACCATAATACCCTTGTTGCCTTTGAGAGTTATTTAGACCCTAATTCTAACTGGTGCAGATTTGTGTACTTTCCAAGCTTATGATACATACATGCTATGATTGTCCAATTGAGCGATCACCTCGAAAATGAAACACTTAGACTAGTGGAGAGCTGAGTGACTTTTTATCCCTTTTTCGTGAGGTGTTCGGCTTTGATATTTTCTAAAATAAGAGTTTTATAAATTCATTTCTTGAAGTTATTCTCGAGAAATCTTTTTACGAAATGTTTTAGCAGGTTTTACTCGAGGGTAAGCAGAAGTCAAGTGGAGGGATATTTGATAACATCAAATATTTAATACTTTTTGGTGACAAAATAGCCCCTAAAATACCTGTAAATGTTTCACTAACACTCGAAAATGAGATATTTTCTGTTATTTTGTAGTTTTTAGGTGAAATGCAGGAAAGTGACAAGAAACAAAGGAAAAAGGACTTGAAGTGTAAATTCTGAAGAATGTTACGCTGTAACACCAAAAATGGTTACACCGTAGCATAAATTAAGCAAGTACGAAGATCATGGAAGACTTTACGGCGTAACACCATATCTAGTTACGCCGTAACCCTATATTTCGAAGGAAATCTTGTCAAAGTTATCGTTACGGCGTAACACCTTATCCAGTTACGTCGTAACTATGAAGATCTACAAATATGGAATGAAGATCACGTACATATGGAAGTTATATGAAGGTTACAGCGTAACACCATATCTGGTTACGCCGTAACAGCTGCTGAATTATGGAATGCCATGTAAGTTGGTTATAGCGTAACACCTTTATTGGTTACTCTGTAATAGGTACGATATCTACAAATAGGGGCCTCATTCAAGCTATTTCGACATCACTTCCTCCACAACCAATTGGAGAGGCAACAAGGGCTTCCAACCTTCAAATAATTCCACCTAGAGTCCAAGGGAGATCATACTTTACTTACTTTTTGTATTTAATCGTTCAAAATACGAACCCTGTAAGACTTATGAGTTTTCAATATATGATTTCTTCTATCTCTTACTATGTTTCCATTACCATGAGCGGCTAAGCACTTAAAGTGCTGGCTTAGTTATGTAGTTACTTTTGTTATGATTATTTCCTGTTAAATTATGGTTTCATTAGATATTCCTTGACTATCGTGTAACCCAGGATTTTGATAGTACGGGTGGTTTGGACCTAGCTTGCCCCATTAATAGATTATCTTGTCATGATGGGATCCAATGGGTACTAGGGAGGATCACTAACTCCTTACCTGGTGTAGGAACTGACCGGTCATCGCACTTATCACTCGATACTTAAAAAGCACAGGAACTCTTTCAGAGGGGGTTAATAATCTTTTTAGGTTATTAGATATGTTTTGGGAATAGTTGGGATTAATCATTGCAACCTGGATAACCTACCTCCCAGGTGATTCGGGATTGATTCGAAATCACAAAGAGTATAAGATAGACTGTATATGCACATTCAAGTCTATCGACCTTAGAAACCAGTAATGAAACTATAGTTTGACATTGCACAGGAAATTGTCTTCATAACAATAGTAATGAAGTAACTAGGTTAGCACGTTTTCTCTCTTGATATCTCCTATCCTTTTACTTTCCGTTATTTATTTTATTGTTATTTATTTATTTCAAATCAATTCTAAAAACCATTTTCAAAACGTGACATTACAAATTAAAACTAATTACAACTTAGCTCTTGGGACGACCTCGGATTTACCATTCTATACTACCTACGATCGGGTTCTTTGCCCGTTAGTGCGTCATTAGGTAGATCGAGTTTTATAAATTTAAAACTTGATAAAAATATATTTTAAAATAAAATACGCATCAACTCCGGGGAAAAGTTTTGTCATTAATTAATTAATGTATGGGAAATAAGGTCAAACAAAGTCAACCTGGGAGAAACGCTTCCCCGACGACATGACGTCGGGGAAAATGTTAACCAGATCAACCAAAGTCAATCTGGGAAATACTTTTCCTGACGACATGTCGTCGACTCCCAGTGTAACTGCTATTGCGCAACATTTGGCTCAGTGTCAGAAATTAGTGTAAGCTACGTGTGTACGGTTGTCTCCTCCTAAAGGGAGCTTGTTAACATAGTAAAGTGAACTCTCGAGTGGGATACTCGAGGAGTGGAGTAGGGTGAAGATGTTAGCCTTAAAATATTAAGTCGAACAAGGAAGCTCAGCTACTAATCATGGAAGCTCGGTCTTTACTTAATTATATATTGTAATAGGCTAGAAAGGGTAAACAGGCTCGTTTATGTAAGCTAATTGGTCACGTGTATCAGGCTTAAGCCCAACCAAAACCCGAGCCCGACCCATGTTAGAAAAGCTAGGCGTCCAACTTAAAGAGTCTAGGTATAAATACCCCTCTCCAAGTGTGGAGGAAGTGTTGCTTCTCATTTGTATTTTACACACTAATTAGAATTCAACCATTCCATTTTCTCTCTCTCTTGTTTCTCTCTCTAACTTCTTCCTATTTTCTTCTCATCTTCTTATCTTTGTTCTTGTGTTAACATGGTGAAGTGAAATGATATTCTTGGTTCCTACAATTGGCATCAGAGCCTAGGAGGAATTCGTGTTAGTGGTTTGTTTATTTTTATGGTGTTCGTGGCCTTAAGCTTATTTAGCTCACGACTTACTTTGGGGATTGACTTATTTGATAAAAAGCTTCAAGCTTTTCATTTCTACTAGTTTCTAGCTTTGTGTTTACTTGAATTTGTGGCTTATTTTCTTTGGAAACTAGCTTATTTGAAGCTTATAATATCATGCCTTATTTGTTCTTATTTTCGTGTTTTTGCTTATTTGATTCGAAAAAGCTTGTACTTTCATGTTTTTCTCCCTTCTAGCTTCTCTATATTAAGTTTTCATGGCCTATTCGTGTGGCTAGGAAGCTTATTAGGGTTAATTTAGCTTATTTGATTATTTTGAAGCTTGCTTTTATTTGCTTAGTTCTTGGCAGCAGTTTATAGTGGATTAGGACAAGAATTGTACTAGTTTTTGTTTGGTAGTCGAAAGTTAGCATAAGAATAAAGACTGGTACTGGTAACGGTTTGTACGTGGTCCCCACATGTATAGGCAGCAGTTTGGTAAGCTTCAGCAGTGGTTTGTTAATTGTTAAGCAACGATTTACTAACTTTCATTTGGTAGCGGTTTGATCAAAACAATGCCACAACGGTTTGATTACAGGTTCGCAGTGGTTTACTTTTTTCATGGTCAATCTAAACGAAACTCTGCCAAATTGAAAAGTCAACAGACCAAATTACAAGGCCAAGATCAAGACGTAAACTTCATCAACGGCAGTCTTCATCTTCGCTGCGTTTGTAATTTTATTTGCTTTTTGAAATTTTATTTGTCATCATAAAAAAGGGAGATTGTTGGTGCAACATTGACTAGGATCTCCTTTATGTTTTAACAATGACAAATAAACATTCGTAAAACGTAAAATCACAAAAACAACCAAAATCCATAAAATCGGATTGCGCTTAGTCCGGTCGAGCTTAGGTCAAGACGGTCATCCTTGAGCACGCGCCACAGTTTACTCGTTTTTTACGATTTGCTTATTTTCCCTCTTTACCCGACACATGTGAAAACTTCAATAAAGGTATATATATGATATTTGAGCATTTAGGAACACTCTAAATGATGTTGACTTAGAGATGAGCATAAACGAATCCTCTCGTTTTTAACAAAACGCCAACTCAAATACTTTATCAAACGCCTCTAGCCAATGCCAAAACTTCTTTCTAAACCTAGTGTGATCATGTTTTCAACATACCATTAAATGAAAATATTTGTTTGACCTAAATCTGGATTAACATTGTTCCTAATCACGTAACGAGTTTTACTTCCTTATTGGTCAACTAATCAAATAGTCACTTTGGAGTATACAACCAGCATTCATTACCATATGGAATATGCCTTACTTGAGATCAAGCACTTAGGCTCTGTTTGCATCAAAGATGAATAGTGACAACTCCATGTAGGATTATCATGGACTCTAAAATTCCTTAAATGACAAATGACTTTTGTGGTTATTTGGTAGATTAATCCGTTGCTTTGGACGTTCTCGTCTCCTTACCGATAAATGTTTTACAAACTCACACATGTATTTCTCACATGTACAAGATGACTTTCAAACTTATACTCTCCTTTTACATAATCCTATAACACGTCCTTCCTAATCATTTGTTCACCCTTCTTACCCAACAAATGATTTCATCCTTTACACACACTTCTTTCTTAAACCATCTCATAGTCACATATGCCTACTCTTTCATTTTGTATTGGCAATGTGATTATTAACCCAAATCAATCCTTTGATTTCATCCCAAACATCATCATCTTCATTATTCACATCTTTAAACCTTCTCTAAGCATAAACCTTCCTTCATATAAACCTTCCCCAAATAATACCTACATGCCAACTCACATTCCCTTACACAATATACTATCCTTGTACTTGTTGTACCCTTTGTTCCTTACATTCCTAGAAAGGCTCTTCCACATCTTATCAAAACATTCTCCACCACACACTCACTATTTACCTTCTTCATCATAATATTTGAATTCCATACACACACACACACTCTTTATCATCTTCACCCTTGATCAAGCCACTTTATCGATCCAACTTACCTCATTCTTTTTCTTCACCATTAAATTGATTTCAAACAAACACAACAAACACACTTTCTCTTCCACCCTTAATAAATCCACCTCATCAATCCAAGATACCTCATTCTCGTTTCCTCCCTTGGAATGAATTCAAATTTGAACAAACACATTCTTCTTTCACAAACAAATACATTTCACTCACCAAATGAACACACCTCTTTCTACCATTGATCTTGCCATCTCACATATCCAACTTACATATCCTCTTCACATCCTCACCCTCCATTTCAAACCAAGATCAATAGGATCATTTCTATCACATCATGCCAACTCATTGACAACCTATTCCTCTCTAATCCTAAACATGTGCTTGAAAGATTTTGAAATTCAAATTTCAAATTCTTCCCCCATTTCTCTCTAATTTTGGAATATTCTAAGAATATTCCCTTTTACCCTAACCAGCACTTTCAAACCTTAGTTGGATCCCAACTAAGCTAGTTACACTTTGAGGAATACCCTAAATACCCCTTTTTGATAATTCTTTTCTCTCTTTACAATATCAGACAAGCTAAACGCTTTTAAATATTTCATAAACATTTTAATCAAATGGCTATTTGAGTTGGTTAACCTTGAGTGTAAGAATGATTGAAATGTCATAGCGTGAAGTATAATTGGGGGTTTAACAAGTGCGGGTATTTAAAACGCCAAAATCCCGAAAAAAACATTTTAGGATTCTAGCGGGCTGGCCACGCGTTGATGCGTGGACAGCGCCCCACTTGTGAAATGTTTTTACAACATTGGGATTTTTCCTATAAATACCCACCCTTAGCCTTTGTATTCCTCACCTCTTTTAAACATTCTTTCCTCTCTTTTCTCTTCTCTAATCTTATAAGTCTAACATCAAGTGTTCCAAACTTCTCATCTATAATTCTATTAAAGTGAACACGTCTCCGTAAGAGACCCACAGAAGTACCTAATACATACTTGTGTGTTTTGTCGGGGGTCTTCTTTCTCATACCCTTTCTATTAGAATTAAGTCTCTAGTCTAGGTTAGGGATTAGATTCTTAAATCAAACTATCATTAAATCGAGTTGTAAGGGAAGTCTTGTATCCGTGGGATCAAGCCTAGATCATTGGGGATCTAGTTAGGGTTTGATAAGCTTCCATGGGGAAGGATTTAAAGTTTATAGGTTAAGTCAAATCACGGGTTCTTGGAGGTGGATTCTGAGGGTGAAATACCGTAGGTAGTGTAGTAATTTCTTGTTAGAGTCGATATTTTGTGAATATCATGGAGTTATATTGTAATACGGTTTGTAGTCACCATAGGATTATACTGTATAGTATCGGAGACGTGGTTCGCACACGAGTACAAAAGCACTAAACCCCCTTCCCGAACTAGTATATATCATGGTGTCTTTCTCTTTCTATCTACTTTTTGTTCTTATTGCAAAGTAGATTAGTGCATCATTTTGGTTTTTCAAAGACTTGAAGTATTGTAAACTTTAAAGAAGTCAAGTGAACCATATTCACCCCTTTTACGGTTCTACATTATCTTTATACCACAAACTCTACTACTACCATGCTAAAGTCAAACCTTGCAGAGCCTAGCAAACGTTGCCCCACATTAGATGAAATAGACCCAAATGCTGAGAGAGTGCCTCGTTAAAGTGAAACCTCCCACACTTTAGATAACATTAGATAAAGTCATCTAATGTGTTTGACTTTCTCATAGTGACTTTAGCCGAGCAGCCACACATTAAATAACATTTAATGACTTTAGCAAACACTGCCACACATTAAGGCCGAGCAAAATGGTGAGGACCTTAACAATAAAGTGTGGACCCACGCTTTTTTGGAAGGAATTAGGATCCGCGCTTATTAACTATTCTATAGACGGTTATAAGAATGTAATGATGACTTGAAATTTTCACCTTTAAATACAATATTACTCTCCGCGGTTATTCTTTTAAGTCTTAACATTTGATTTGAAATAGGATGCCAAGACACCTACTAGCTACAAACATATCTTATAAGCATAACTTATGTCGTAAAAACAACACCCCCACCATTTAACAAGACAATGCAACACTAAAGACCTTACCTAATGAGAATAATTTGAAGGTTTAGTTCCCAAGGACATTGACTTTTGTTGAATGTTTTGAGATTGTAAAATAACATACAACAATTTTGTATTTAATTAGAAAAACAAACTTATACTTGAGAAATTACTTAGAATACAATTGATGCTGCAGTGTTAGCATTTCACAAAGATACGAAGCAAAAATATAAACGCAAATGAGTTCTTTGTTAGAAATAATCTATTATCTGTAAACGTAATTGAGTGTTGTATCAGTAGGTTAAACTTTACCTAATCCATCCTAGCTCAATAAGCTAATGACCTGGCCTGGTCTGAACAGCTATTTCTTATGATTTAATTTGAAATCCAATCCAAAACAATCGCCCCACTGATCAACCAATCGTATATGTATTCAATAACTAATATCATTTTTGTTGTAGTGACTTGGTTTTTTAGTAACCGTACTTAAGTACTTTGGGATGGTCGATGCAACATATAGACTTTGTGGGTACAAACAACTCATTCTTAAGACGAGAGACAATGATACTCTCCCTTGTTCTCACTCTTTAATCTTTTGATCTATTTTTTATTCAAATATATAATTGCATCAAGCCATCAAACAAAAAAATTGATATTTTACCCCTTCACCTCCAATGAAATTCAGGCAACCAATGGACATGCTCCTCACCAATATAGTTTTTTTTGTTACATGGGTATCCGACTCGACATTACGAGCCAACTAAACCTAGGGCGACTACCTTTTTGGATAGCCCAGAGTCGGCGAAGGTGAACCTCCGTAGCCACTAAATTAAAATTAAAATAAGACACACAAAAATAAAATAAATTTCTAAACAAAAAACAAATGACATACGAAATTTAAAATACGACACAAAACTAATTACGATACGATAACACGAGCTTTTAGGTTGCTCGGTAATTGTTGATGAGTTCTTGCTTCTCATCCATGCTTTGAGTCACTTCTTCTCTAGCGGCCTCCAAGATGTTTGAGATACGCGTATTATGCATACCGTAGTTGTTAAATGGCTCGTCGAGAGGCAGGGAAAGCACCCTCGTTTTCTCCTCAGCACGGCTTCGCTTCTGGAGGAGATAATGAGTCATCTCACCCAACAAATTGTTAACCAACTAGAGCTCCTTTTCATGTTCAGTTCGTAGTCGCCTAAGGATAGTAGCTCGCACCTCGTTTGGTTCGTTAGCCATAGTGTGTGTGTGAGAAAATGAGAGAGTTTGATAAGAATTTGTGTGAGAAAATGAATTATGGTAAAGGGGTATATATAGGGAAAAAGTAGTCGTTGGAATTCAAAAATACACTATGGAATTTAAAATTAAAATACGGAATTTAAAGTTACAATACAAAATGTAAAAATACAATGCAGAATTTAAAAATACAATATGAAATTTAGAACACAATCGTGCTAATTGTATTTTTCCCATAGCCAAACAAATTTTGTATTAATTTGTTTTTCTATTTTTGCCGCCTTACTATACATAGCAAGATGCATCTTGTAATCTTTATCAGATTCTTGTTTCAAAAAAGTGTCGATCAAAGCACGACTCTCTTGTGGAATGTCATTGCATTTCTCGAATGCTTTTCTCAGATCGTCTTTAGCTGTGCTTGCATTGTCAAATTGTATGGCTAACTCTATAACCGCTTTCTGACGAATGATATCTTCGTCCATAAGTTTTTGAACCAAAGGTTAGATTTCATCAATGGTGTATAGAAGTGAACAAGCCATATCAGATTTTTGTTTAGGATTAAGTGTGAAAATTTTAGGTAAAATAGGGTGTTATTTATAGAGTAAAAAAGAGGGTTTTGAAAAAAAAGTTTTTTTTAAATGTAACGGTTGAAAAAAGGGCCCCACTTTTTGTAACTCACTAGGTTGTTTGCCACTCTCTTATTGTGAGAAGTATACACGACTTTGGGGTATGGGATGGAAATAACTCGTGAGTTTTAAACTTACATGGTGAGTTACGTTCCATACATCAAGCTCTAATGTGCAAGGGCACATATAAATATTTTCTCATTTTTTAACCCATAATCGGTTTCTTGGTAAAACTAAATATTCGCAACCTTGATAATTTCAAACAGATTTTTCTAATACTTCAATCATTATTTAGGTTGAAAAATGGTAAAAAAATTATAATCTTATTTGTGCAGTAACATCATTTTGAATCCATTGAATTTGAATTGGTATTTTCTCCATTACAATTTGTTAGAAATTGAGAAAAGTCTTGGTCACTTCCAATATTGTAATATCATAGCTCGTAGTCAATCGGTGTGTATTGTAAAGCTAACAGGTAAAACTTTAGGAGTACCTGTTGTTGTGTACACACCCAACTTGTATAAATACTATTCCTTCCATGGAGTCGGTGTGGTCCATTTAGATCATTTATTCTTATTACATGTTTCTTTCTCTCTTTAAGTGATCAATCACTCCTCTTTGTTTCTACTGATTTTTCTCTCTTATTATCTTTGGTTTATATTGATTTGATAACCTACAATTGTGTAATCCCAAGTCGCCGTGGGTGATAATGGGTGATTTGTGTGCGATTTTTCTTGTTAAAATCAGTTTTAAGGTGTAGCGTACGAAATATTTTAAACATAAGTTTTTGGTGTTAAAAACCTTAAAGTTTGTGTTTTTAAGATACATCTAGCCTAGATATACTTTTATAAAAGGTTTCAAGAAAAAACACCAAAAGGGTGTTTTTAGGTGATTTTAGTGTTTTTGTTTTGACAACTTGTGTGCGGAAATACGTAGTTTTTGAATCATGCAAAATACCTATTTGTGCGAAATATTACAGGTTGTTATTTCTACAAAATAAGTATATGTGTGAAACGTTACAGGGTTTTATTTATGCGGAATACGTATTCGTACGAAATATTACAGGTTTTAAGACTACGGAATATTACACAGGTTGTTTCTGCGAAATATTCCACAGTCTTGTTTCTGCGGAATATTACAGTCTTGTTTCTGCGGAATATTACACAGGTTGTTTGTGCGAAACATTACACAACATATTTCTGTGAAATATTACATTTTTCAGGAAAAGGTTATTTTCAACGGTTTGTCTTGATTTTGTAAAAACTCATGAAATACTTAGTTATTTTCTCGGTTTAATCAAGATTTGTAAATCCCGTGAAATACCATTCTTAATCACCTTCAACAACATCTCTTTAACATAATTCTCCTTTATCACTGAACGATCAAACTTTATTATTTCACATAACAATCACTTGAAAATGACTACATTGGCAGAACACATGATTGTGGCAGGGGCCAATAACCGTCCTCTTATGCTTGAAAAGTCAATGTATACCTCTTGGTCGAGCCGTATGATGCTTTACATAAAAGGAAAAGAACACGGTAGAAAGATGCTTAACTCAATTGAAAAAGGACCACTTGTTTATGGTACTATTGAATAGAATGGTGTTACTAGAAATAAGACTTATGAAGAACTTACGGATGTAGAGAAGCTTCAAGACGATTGTGATGTTAAAGCCACAGATATTGTTTTTCAAGGTCTTCCTCCAGATGTGTACTCTCTTGTCAACCATCACCATATTGCTAAAGAAATTTAGGATCGAGTTAAGTTACTCATGCAAGGCATGGAATTGTCATAGCAAGAACGTGAGTGAAAATTGTACACTTTGATAATTTTACTTCGGTAAAGGGTGAGTCACTTCATGAGTATTACTTTTGATTTGCTCAACTCATGAATGATTTGCACACTATAAGAATGACAATGCAGCCGGTTTAAGTCAATACTAAGTTTTTGAACACTCTTCCACCTTAGTAGAGCAAATTTATGACTGATGTAAAGTTAGCAAGGAACATGCATACAACCAACTATGATAAGACTTATGCATATCTCAGTCAACACGAGGCACATGCTATTGAAGCCCGCTTAATGTGTGAAAGGTTTCCTGATTTACTTGCCTTGATTGCTAACAATCCTCACATCCCTTCATATCAAACCAACCATCAATCTTAGTACAATCCTACTCACTATCAGCAAGGGTCACCACCAGTTTCTCAACAGCATTATCCTTCTCAACAACAGTCACAGTCTTATGAAGCACCTTCTCATTACCAATAGTATAAGCCTTTAACAATTCCCCAACAACCATCAGTTCCACAAACTGTTTATCTATCTCTTGCAATATCATAACAACCACAAGCTAAGTTTCCCTAGCTAGACTCAGGTCTTGCAATTCCATCATTTCTACCCGGTGATGATCCAATTACTAGTTTGAACAAAGCTATGGCATTTTTAACCACCGTAATTACATCATGTTTTCCTATAACCAACAATCAAATTAGAACATCTTCCAATCTAAGAAACCAAGCTACCATTCAAGATGGTAGGGTTACAATCCAACAAGTACAGGGGAGACAGGGTAAGAGTTTTGCTGGTATAGGTTTTAAGAGCAATGCAACAAGCTTAGTGATAAACAAAAATAGGAGGAATAATGCAGCATTTCAAGCAAGGGTTGTCAGGTGTTACAATTGTCAAAGAGAAGGACATATGGCAAGGCAATGCACTCAGCCAAAGTGGCCAAGGAATTTAGCATGGTTTAAGGAGAAAATACTGCTAGTTCAAGCACATGAAGCTGGTCAGGTGTTAGATAAGGAGCAGTTATCATTCTTAGCAGATCCATAGGCTATTGAAAGCCAAGATACTCAGACAACAATCATACACAATTCTGCTTTCCAGACTGACGATCTTGATGCCTTCGACTCAGATTGTAATGAAGCAGCATGAGCCAAGGCAATTCTTATAGCTAATCTCTCCAGTTACGACTCAAATGTTATCTCTGAGGTACCATCTTAGAAATTACTCAAGATAATTCTATACTTGATAATTGTGTTCAAGAGATGTATTATTCTAAACAACCCACTTTTAATCCCGCTTCAAATATTGAAATTACAAGTGATATCAATATCATCTTATACGATCAATCTTCAAAAGAGACTGAAAGTGCTGCTGTTCAAAATACTGCTTCAACTGAACAACAAAATGTTGTGATAATGTCGGTCTTTAAAGAGATAACTAATATAGTTGCTAAATGTAATGCTGAGGGTATTCAAAATAAGAATGTCAGTGAGTCTTTAATCGCTGAGCTAGAAAGATATAAGGAAAGGGTACGAATGTTTGAAGAAAGGCAAAAGGTTGACTTAAACAATCATGAAAAATACATTGAGTCATAAATGAATGATATGATTCTTAACAAGAATGCAAAGTTTGCTGCTTTTCAAAAAGAGATTGACTCACTAAAATTTAGTCTTTTAAAAAATGTCAAAGATGATGAATCTTTAATGACAAAAATTGATGTTTTGTAAACACAATCCAAAGAAAAAGAAGATAAATACATTGAAAAGGAAATTGATTTCGAAAAGCATATTAAAGAACTGGAAAACATTGTTTTCAAAGTGGGTCAATCTGCGCAAATAATTCATATGCTAACGAAACCATAAGTTTTCTACGATTACACTCATAAACAAGCTCTTGGGTATCAAAATCTTTTTTATCTGAAGAAAGATCAGCAGATTAAGCCAATGTTGCATGATGGTGCTGTGATATCTAAGAAACATGATGTAATTTTTGTGGTTGATTCTGAAGAGACATTGATTTTATCTGAAGAAAGTCGATCAAAAATGATTGAAAAACAAAATGATCCTGTTTCAAAAGAGAAAAAAGTCAACATTTCTCCAATTAATTACTCAGAATTGAATAAATTAAGTGGCCATTTTCAAAAACATTTTGGTTCACAAAAAGAATTATCTACAGAACAAGCTTTCTGGTTAATGATTTCAAACCCAATGTCTAAACAACTTGTTGTTCAACCTACACCAATTAAGATAGATGTTCCTAGTGAACTTCCAAAGGTCAGTTTGGTAAATAAAAGTTTTCAGAAACTACAAAATCACCTTGCCAAATTTGACAAGGTGGTGAAAGAAAGAACCACAACTTCAGCAATAACTGAGGGTACTTGGGGTTTTGAACATACTAAAGAGGTTTTCATAACACAAGTGATACCGTTTTTAAACTCTTTAAGGGAATCGTTTAAGGATTTTGACAATGGTATTCACAATGAACTCAATGAAGTAAAAATGGTTTTTAACCAAATAGAAGCTGTTGTTGAACAGTGCTCTGTAGACAAGAAATGTTTTGAAATTTAAAAGAAAGAACTTATTCTTAAAAATGATCGACTCTTGGAACTAATCATATCTCAAGATCTTGTGCATACTTCTGTAAATTCTTTATAAGTCATTGATGAGTGTGAAAGTATGAGAAAGAGCTGGTGTGAGGAGTATAATAGGAATCTAACGCTTGAGGCTCAGCTTTTAAAAATGAATGAACTTTCAAAAACATGTTCAAGACTTCAAAACCATTGTATTTCACTTGAACTAAAATTACAACAGAACAAAGAAAGTTTCAAAATAACAGATCTTGTAGCAATTTGGATGCTCCCTCATTGAATTAATTCTTTGTTATAAATGATCTGAAAGCTCAGTTACAAACCAAAGAATCCTCGATAAGCAAGTTGAGATCACACATTGCAACATTAAAAGGAAAAAATATGTCTGATAATAATGAACCTGTCAATAATGAAAGTGTGATAGCTCCAGGAATGTTCAAGTTAGACTTAGAACCTCTTTCTCATAGACTTAAGAACACTATGGAAGCACATGAGGATTACTTTCAAAAAACTAAGGAACATACTGACACACTACGTGGGATTGTAAAACAAGCTAGAAAACAGAATCCTAGTGATCCTTACTTAGACTATGCTTGTAAGTTTACAATACGCATTCAGGAATTGTTAGTTTATGTTTTTAAGACATGTCGCAGTTCCTATGTCAAAAGAAAGATATTGGTTGCTGTCACACCAATGAACAAAACCAGAAAAGTTAGGTCTCAGGAACCTAAGGAATCAACAAGTACAACACAAAAACAGGCAGCATCACAACCCAAACAGACCACTAACAAACCTTTGTTGTCTTCTACAGGAGTAATCACTTCTACTAGCGCTAGCGAATCACAATCTAAGAACAATATAAGGAAAAATAGGATCACGCCAGCAGCAAGTAGCAACAAGAAGAATAAGACCGTAGAAGCTCATCCTAGGAAAGTTATGTCTAGTTCAAATAAAAAGAATCATGTGTCTTTGTGTAATGCAAATTTTAAACATGATGTAAAAGATGCGAATTATAAGTTTGTATGTTCTACATGCAATGGTTGTTTATTTTCTGCTAATCATGATAAATGTGTTGTTACTTATATAAATGATGTGAATAAGCGTGTTAAATCTAAGTTGGGTAAGATCAAAAAGATGGAATGGAAATCTACTAGAAAAGTATTTACTAATGTTGGACATAGGTGGTTACCTACAGGAAGGACCTTCACTATAAATGAAACACATTGCCCTCTGACTAGAATCACTTCCAATCCTATAGTGCTACCTAAGGAAACCAGCCAAACACCAGTAATTACTCCTACTCAAGAAGTTAAAGTATACCGTAGGAGAACCAAAGTTGCAAAATCTATACGTTTCAGTGATGAACCTAGTATTTTAGGACCTAGGACTTCTAACATCTTGGAACCCAACATAAATTGGGGATTCACTGTTTTAAATTCTCCATCTTCTTCTCGTGTCCAATGCAGGTCATCTAAATTGTCCTCTGGTACTTGGACTCGGGATGCTCTAAGCACATGACTGGACAATGCTCTCAGCTCATTAACTTTGAAGAAAAATTTCTTGATACTGTCAGATTTGGTAATAATCATATTGCAAAGATTATAGGGTATGGTGACTATCAGATCGGGAACGTCATAATTCCCAGGTTTATAATGTGAAAGGACTTGGGCATAATTTATTCTTAGTAGGTCAATTTTGTGACTCCGACCTTGAAGCTTCATTTGAAACTTCGAAGGGGTTGATCTACTCACAGGCTCTAGAGACACTAATTTGTACACACTCTCATTAGCTAATATGATACAGTCCTCTCCTATATGTCTCTTGTCTAAAGCTTCAAAAACCAAGTCTTGGTTATGGCATCAAAGGTTATCCTATTTAAACTTCGCAACAATTAATGAACTTTCCAAACAAGGATTGGTCAGAGGCCTTCCCAAACTGAAGTACAAAAAAGACCATTTGTGCTCTGCATGCTCACTCGGGAAAAGAAAGAAGCAAACTCCAAGTCTGAAGACTCCATTCAAGAGAATCTATATCTGTTTCATATGGATCTTTGTGGTCCAATAAGAATTGAAAGTATCAATAGGAAGAAGTATATTTTGGTTATTGTTGATGATTAATCTTGGTTCACTTGGGTGAAATTTTTACGATCAAAGGATGAAACTCCCGAGTTTGTAATTAAATTTCTAAAAATGATTAAAGTTTGTCTCATTACTTCTGCAAGAAACATTCGCACAGATAATGGAACAGAGTTCGTCAACCAGACCCTGAAGTCCTACTATGAAGATGTCAGGATATCACACCAAACTTTGGTTGTACGTACTCCACTACAGAACATCGTTGTCGAAAGACAAAACCGGACCCTAGTGGAAGCTGCACATACAATGCTGATGTTTTCAAAGGCTCCATTATATGTGTGGGCAAAAGCAGTTGCAATGGCTTGTTATACCCAAAACCGGTCATTGATTCGTAAACGTCACAACAAAACACCTTATGAACTTCTACATGACAGAAAACCCGACCTGAAATATCTTCATGTCTTTGGTGCTTTATGCTACCCAACCAATGACAGTGAAGATCTGGGTAAGGTGAAACCCAAAGAAGATATTCGCATTTTCATTGGATACACTCCCTCAAAGAAAGCTTACCGAATCTACAACAAACGGATTGACAGATTATGGAAACTATCCACGTTGACTTTGATGAGCTGAGAACAATGGCTTCTGAACAAAGCAGTTCAGGACCCGCACTTCATGATATGACTCATGGAACAATCAGTTCAGAACTTGTGCAGAATCCCCCATCTTCAACACCTTATGTTTCACCAACTAAGAATGATTGGGATTTGTTGTTCCAACCGATGTTTAATGAGTACTTTAATCCTCCACCAAGTGTTGTTTCTCCAGTTCATGTTGCTACTGCTCCAAGACTTGCTGATCTGACTGGTTTACCTTCATCAACTTCCATTGATCAAGCTGCACCCTCTGCAAGTACTTTATTAACAATACACGAAACACAATCTCTAGTCATTTATGAAGGTGTTGAAGAACCATTGATGATCTCTTTCTCGATAATCTTACCTCAAAACCAAGTTCTCAAGAATCATCATCAACTGTACAATTAGCCAACCCACCTCTTAAACACATCATCAAATGGACGAAGAATCATCCTTTAGAAAATGTGATCGGCAATCCTTCTTGACCTGTCTCAACTCGTAAACAGCTACAAACCAATGCCATGTGGTGTTTCTTTAATGCCTTTCTCACCTCCGTTGAACCCAAGAACTTTAAAGAAGCTATGTTTGAATCTTCCTGGATCGATGCGATGCAAGAAGAAATTCATAAGTTTGAATGACTGGATGTTTGGGAACTCGTACCTTATCTAGACTTAGCCATGATTATTAAATTAAAGTGGATCTTTAAAGTTAAGCAAGACGAATTTAGAGGGGTACTAAAAAAACAAGGCAAGGCTCATAGCTAAGAGATATCTTTAAGAAGAAGGGATTGATTTCGAAGAGTCATTCGCACCGGTTGCAAGAATTGTGGCCATTCGTATCTTCATAGCAAATGCTACCAATAAGAACATGACAATCTACTATATGGATGTCAAGATGGCTTTCTTAAATGGCGAGCTTCACGAAGTGGTCTACGTTAGTCAACCAGAGGGATTTGAAGATCCAGACAATCCTACCCACGTGTATAGGCTGAAGAAGGCACGTTATGGCTTAAAGCAGGCTCCACGGGCGTGGTATGATATGTTGTCAAGCTTTCTACCATCTCAAAAGTTCTCTAAAGGTGTTGTCGACCCCACATTATTCACAAAGAAAGAAGCCAAAGACATACTCATGGTACAAATATATGTCGATGATATAATCTTTGCATCTACTGATCCTAGTCTATGTGATAAATTTGCTGATAAAATGAGTTCTAAGTTTAAGATGTCGATGATGGGAAAAATGTCATTTTTTCTCAGACTTTAAATTTCTCAAAGTCCCAAAGGCATCTTTATAAACCAGAAATAGCTCTTTGAAATTTTAAGAAATTATGGCATGGTGTTGGCCTCAAAATATTGCGTCGAACAATGGAAGTTGTTCATTAATTATCTAAGGTCACGGTCAATTAATTAATTATACTTGTAGGTTAGGTTGAGGGCAGTTAACGGGCTCCTTATATGTAAGCTAACATGTCAAAGTATATCAGGCAAAGCCCAAGTAATCCGAGCCCGGCCTGTTTAATTTACTTTAAGGCATGAAAGCCTTTTGTTGGATACAATATTACCTCCTCATGGAAAGTGAGGGGGGGTTTGGTCATTTGTAAAATTTCTCCTTTTTGCAAGTAAATTCCTACTTCTCTCTCTCTTTCTCTCTCTATCTTCTATCTCTACATTTCTTTTATCTCCCAATCTGTTATTTCTTGTCATAATTATGAAAGTGAATGCTTTCATGGATCCGAATTTGGTATAAGAGCCTTGGTGTAGATTGTGGTTGTTTTAATGGTTTAATAAGCTCAAAAGCAAATTTTCATGGGCTTATTTCTCTATATAAGCTCACGGAAACCAAAAAAAACTTTAGGGCTTATATTGGTTCGTTTTGCTTCTTTATTTTTTGCTTCACTCGAAATAACTTTTGTGTTTCATTTTTTGTAATAGCTCAAAATTTCGTGGCTTATTTTCAAAATAAGCTCACGACTCAAAAAATTTGGGCTTATTGGTTTGGTTTGCTTGTTTAATCATGCAACACTCGGGTCTACATCTACTATTGTCACTACTAGTGCTTCATTTTTAACTTTTTTAGATTTTTTCAAGCTTATTTAGAGCTTATTTTCATGCTTATTTGGTTGCTTCTTTTGAAGCATATTTGTGATTGGCTTATCCCATTGTGGTCAATCCGGTTCTTAACAAGAAACCAAGATCCACATTTTAAGCTTCCAAAGATAGGGACATATTGTTTGTTAGTAAAAGTGGACCTCACTAGATAGTGACACTGAGCGTAATATGTTAATAGGTTGAGAGGAATATGCAGGATTAGTCGAAGCGGAATATGCAGGATTAGTTTAAGCGAAATATGCAGGTTTAGTGTAAGCGAAATATGCAGGTGAACCTCAAGGGAAATATTACATTAAACTAAAACGAAACTCTGCCAACCTTTTTGAAATTCAAGCGAAATATGTTCATTTTGAGTTCAAGCGGAATATGTTGAACAGCAAGCGAAACATGCAGTATTGAGTCCAAGCGAAACATGTTCAACTTCAAGCGAAATATGCAAGATTGAGCTCAAGCAAAATACATTTTAATTTCAAGCGAAATATGCAAAAGACCAAGCGAAACATGCAATTTTAAGTCAAGCGAAATGTGTAATGTTTTGAAGCGAAATATGTCATTTTCAGTCCAAGCAAAATATGTTCTCTTTCAAGCGAAATGTGCAGTCTTCTGAATTCAAGCGAAATGTGTAAATTTTGAAGCGAAATACGTAATTTCCAAGTAAAGCAAAATATGCATTTTTTCTTTCAAGCCAAGCGAAATATGCACACTTGCAACCGAAACATGTCAGTTTAGAATTTTGAACTTTCAAGACATTCAATTCATAACAAACAAACCTTAATCCAAATCAATTAACATTCACGGTTTTCTATTGATTTTGTAAAATCCCGTGAAAGACACAATTCTTTTCTCGGTTTTAATCATAGACTTGTAAAATCCCGTGGACGTTTATTGCTTTTCTTTTTACCACAACTACAATCACAACACATCTACTTAAGATCCTACAATCATTGTTCACTTCATAATTCTTCAATCATTCATCATGACAACTCCAATTGTAACTTCCACAACCGACAGTAAAATGCATAACAACATAATGGCAGCTGGTTCAAGGGATCGTCCACCAATGCTTGCAACAGGACGATATGCACAATGGCGATCACGGTTCTTATGATACATTGATACAAGACCAAATGGTGATGCCTTACGGAAGTGCATTCTCAAAGGTCCTTACGCTCCAATGATTGTCACAACACAGCTGTTCCTGCAACAGAGGATTCTCCAGCAGTTCCTGAACAAACAACAGTCGAGACAGTTATGATTATGACTCTTGAGAACAGAGCTCATTTTGAATCAGAAAAGGAAGCGATTCATTTGATATTGATTGGAATTAGAGATGAAATATACTCAACTGTTGATGCATGTCAGACAGCTCAAGAAATGTGGAAGCCATCGAAAGGCTACAACAAGGTGAATCACTCGATATTCAAGAGGTCAAGACAAACTTATTTTGGGAGTTTGGTCAATTCACCTCTCACGATGAAGAAACAATTGAGTCTTACTACACAAGATTCTACAAAATGATGAATGAAATGATCAGAAACAATTTGACAGTTGCAACGATGCAGGTCAATGTTCAATTTCTTCAACAACTTCAACCAGAATGGTCAAGATTTGTAACAATTGTCAAGCAACAACACAAGTTAGATGAAGTTTCATATCACAAATAAACTCTTGACATTCGAAACAATACCAAAAGGAAGTTAATACTACTGAGAGACCGTGATGAAAGAATGGCAAAGAATGCTACCCATAGCAATTGTTAACCCCATCCCCCCCCCACCCCCCCCCCCTGTTGCTTCTGCTCAAACACTTCAAGACACTTATTATCAATCATCAAAACCTCACAAATCATATGCACCAACATCAAAAGCTTCACTTCCAACCAGATATCATGCAACTACAAGACACAAAGGCAAAGAGATGGCCAAACCAATCACACCACCATCTGAGTCAGCTTCTGAAAAAGACAATGATCCTAAACTAGCTTAGAGGGATAAAGACATGCAGAAAAATTTGGCTCTCATTGCAAATTACTTCAAGAAAATCTACAAACCTACCAACAACAACCTCAGAACTTCCTCAAACACCAGAAACAAGAATGTGGATACTACTCCAAGGTACAAGAATGACAATCAGTCTGGACAGTTTGGGAATCAGAGGGCAGTAAATGTTGCTGGGGCTAGAGAAACTGTAGGTGGTCAAGTAGTGTAACAGTCTAGGATACAAAGTTTTAACTGCAAAGAATTTGGTCAATATGCTAAGGAATGCAGAAAGCCAAAATGGGTTAAAGACTCCAAGTATCATAAGGAAAAGATGTTGCTGTGTAAACAAGCTGAGAAAGGTGGTCAACTTCAAGTAGAGCAATCTGACTAGCTAGCAGACCCGGATGAAGAAATTGATGAACAAGAGTAGGAAGCACATTACAGTTACATGGAAAAGATCCAGGAGGTTCCTAATGCAGACTCAGGCACTAACGCTGAGCCATTAGAACAGGTACACTATGATACTGACGATAATGTGTTTGCCAATGACATATAACATTTTGAGCAATCTGAACCCATTACTAACACATGTGCAGTGGAAACGGGTGATAGTAATGTCATTCCTGACTCACCGGATATGTGTGATAATGATATTCAGTATGACCAAAATGAGGTAGAATGTGACGATGAACGAGTTTCCACTGCTAATTTAATGACTAATTTGAAACTTGAATGTCGATGAAAATAAAAAGATTCAAAAGCAATTAAAAAAAGCAAATGCAACATTGACTCAAGAATTAACTGAGTGCAAATCTATCCTTGTGGAAACTAGTAGAACTCTAGGGGAATCTAATAGTATTCGGGATAGTTGCTTAGTTGCACTTCAAAATAAACAGACTGAGTTTGAGAGGTACAAGGCCTTTAATGATCGTACAATTGACTATGACAAACTTGAACGTAAGTTAAATGAAAACACTAGACTATTAGACTCAAAATAAATTGACATAAAAAGGTTTTTAAAAGTTAGAGCCTACAAATTTCTGTTGTCAAAGAAAAACACGCTGAGTTAGTCAAAAAGAGTCTTTACAAAGTCACATATACGAAGGTCTTGTCAAGGAAAACAAAGGTCATAACGATTGAAGCTTAAGAAGACAAAAAGATTATTGACAAAATGATTTCAATGGAAAACCAATAAAGTTTTTGAATGAAATTGTTTACAAAAGGAGTCAATCAATCCAAACCATTCATATGTTAGCACCCAAATGCCCTACATTTAATGGAAGACCTACCTTTGCCAATCCAATGTACCTCAAAAAGGCTCAATATGAGAAACCATGTTTGTATGCGATCCCACATGACCAATCTGATCCTGCAAACAGACTCGTCCCCGATAGGGAAGAGACTCTGACTCTTGAAGAAGAGAGTCGATCAAAATTGAATAAAGACTTAGTGAAACCTTTTGACTACACAAAGTTAAATAGTCTTTATGAAATTTTTAAACCCCCGACTCAGCATTATGAAATTCAGTTCGCACAGGCAAATGAAATAAGAAAGAAAATGTGGAGAAAATCATTTGTGAAAACAAAACCAAATATTTTCAAAAACATCGATTTCTTACCAGTGTCAAAATCAATAAGCAAAAGTAGACAAGCATACAATGTCATGACGAATAACATTAATCATCTGAAAGAAATTGTCGATCAAGCGTGGGTAAAACATTCAAACGACCGTCTTCATCTTCGTAACCCAACTGCTCAAGATATGGAAATCCTAGTTAAGACATGTTTGATGCCCCTTGCCCTTAAGACTCAGAATGATAGTTTCGCATTTGTACATGAACTTAAGCAAGAAATGCATGCAGATTTAAAGTACGTTGAATCTCTTGAAGATGAACTTGATGAACTTGAATCTGATAAGGCAGAATTTTCCAACATGTATGATATGCTTTTGCAAGAATGTGTGTCTAAAGATGTTATGTGTTCTTATTTGCAATCTTCATCTGATTTAGATGAGATCACTAAATTACAATGTTATGTATTTCGAAAGGAACGTGAACAATATTTGGAAATACAAGATTTGAAAGCTCAACTGCAAGACAAGAACATTGCAATCAGTGAGTTAAAGAAACTCATTGACAAATGCAAAGGAAAATCTGTAGACACTAAGTTTGATAAACCATCTGTTGTTCGACAACCAAATGCTCAAAGGATTCCAAAACCATCAGTTTTAGGAAAACCGGCTCCTTTTTCAAACTCTCTTGAGAGAATAAATTTTGCAAAGAAAAAGTCAGTTTTAAAAACTAATGAGTCAGAGGGTTTATCAAAACCAGTCTCTCTACAGAATTTGCCTCAAACAGCAACGCAAGCTATAAGAACCACAAATGTGATTAAACCAGGCATGTATCGAATAACAAGTAGTACAACACAAACTAGAGCACCACAGTTGACTCAGACTTCTAGGAATACCCATCCTCGTGTGTCTACATCTACAGGAGTAGCTCACAGAACTAATGTTAGCAGACCACAGCCTAGGAGCAATCAAACGAAAGATAAGGTCGTGCCAAACACTAGTCATGTGAAGTTTAAGAAGACTGAAGTAGAAGAACACCCTAGGATTTCTAGTATTTCTAATCAAACAAAGTCTGTAACTGCGTGTAATGACAGTTTAAATTCCAGAACTTTGAATGTTAATGTTGTTTGTGCTACTTGTGGAAAATGTGTGTTTAATTTGAATCATGATGCTTGTGTTTCTAAGTATTTGAATGACGTGAATGCTAGAACTAAGAAGCCTAAAGTAGTGCCTACTAGTTCTAGAAAACCCAAAAGTCAAGCGAACAAATCTGTTGCAACACCCCATAAGAAAATAGTTGCATCAGAATCCACTATCACAAATTCAAAGAGTTACTATAGGATGTTGTATAAGAAGACTAATAAGGCGTGGAAATGGTGGATAGCACAACAATGCCCATCAACATACAAATGGGTTCCTAAAACACAGAAGAAATGGGTTCCTAAGACACAAAAGAAATGGGTACCTAAAGTTAGGAATGAAAGTGTGTCTAAAAGAGTTAGTTTTGCCGTAGATAATACATCTAGGATAACTAATGTCTTGAAACTCACAAACACTTTAGGATCCAATTTGTCATGTGTTCCATCGTCCTCTACTTCTCTTGCAGATTGTACAACTCATCCTATTCATTGTTGACTCTGGATGCACCAAGCATATGACGGGCAATTCATAACTACTGTGCAATTTTGTTGAAAAATACTTGGGTACCGTTCGTTTTGGAAATGATCAATTTGCTCCAATTCTTGGTTATGGAGATTTGGTTCAAGGAAACATCACGATCAAAAGAGTTTACTATGTCAAAGGTCTCAATCACAATATTTTCTCAGTTGGTCAATTCTGTGATGCGGATTTGGAGGTTGCATTTCGGAAATCTACGTGTTTTGTTTGAGATCTTCAGGGAAACGACTTACTATCCGGTAATCGTGGATCTGATCTCTACACAATATCCCTTCAAGAAACAATCTCATTGATAAGTGCTTAATTACACATATCTTTTACCTCTAAAAACGAGCTTAAATGACCAAAAACAGACAAAAACTGCCAAATATATGTTTGTTTTGCAATTGTATTGTGCAGGAAGTGGATATCATCAAAAAGACAGAAAACCAAGCCAAAATGACAAAACTGAGCATGGAATGGAAAAGACTGTGCAGAATCAAGGCCAAAGTCCAAAAAAAAGCCAAAGTCAGAGTCAATACTGAAGAATCAGCAGTCAAACCGGAGCCGGAACTGAAGAATACTATTGGATGCAATCTTAACCCATCTGATGGGCCGGGAAAGCCCAATAGTATAACTATGAAGACTGTGAAGACCAAATGGGCCCTCAATCAATTTCAACAGCCCATTTGTGTGCAATTGACAAAGACTGTGAAGACTTTGAAGGCCCAATCCTAGCCCAGTTACAGCCAATCTCAGCCATTGTACACACAAAACCCACTTCATAATCTTATTGGGCTTGAAAAAGCCCAATAACCAAACCTGTACCTTATTGGGCCCAAACCCAAACCCAGTGGGCCCAATACAAGCCCAACACAAAACCCAAGCCCAACAAAAGCCCATTAACCCTTTTTACAAAACTTTAGGGACTAAAGTTATCATTTTTAAAATAGGTTTTATAAAAGAAAAAAAGGTTTAAACAAACACAAGGGCTGAAATTGCAAATTCCCAAAACCCTTCTTTATCCCTTTTAGTAATAAACAGCAGGGACCACTTTTGTAATTCACCAAAACTTCTTTTATTCTTTTTAGTTATAAACCACAAGGACTAATTGTGTCACTTTCCAAACTCACTTATAACTAAACCCGGCTTAGATAGAAAATGAAAAGAGAAGAAATGATGGAGGACCATTCTTGCCTCTTCTCCAAAGATCCCTTTTAAACCTCGAACCATAAACGTACCATAACCAGTTTACCGCCAAAATCAAACCACCCTCTCCCCCTGTTTTCAGCTCCAAACCACCTCTCCAGTACACCTCTACAGCTATCCCTCACCTTTCCCCACTCAACCCCAACCCTATAACCCTTCCCACTCGCCAAAACACTCAACCCGAAGAACATCAATGGTGAGATGGTATGATAATGTGATCCAAGGGCTAGGATTACCTTGGGAAGCTTCCTACTCTCACAACCAGCTTATCCCATGAGGTAGAAGTCTTAAAAGACTTGTATAAAAGAGCCAAGAGCAAGCCGACTACCACACACCACTTTTATATATGTTTTAGTGTAATTTTACTTTTAAAAGTCTTTTATTAAGCAATTAGTGTAACTCAGTTCATTTTTAAAGTCCTATGTTGTAATCCCTTGTTTATCAATAAAATTTTAAGAGTTTCTTGTTATTTTAATGTTCGAAATTTAAAGTTCAATGTTCATTGTTTAAATCTGTTTAAATGGTTGCAAAAAGTGTTAAAAGTCATTAAACTCAACTTATAATTAATTATTTCACCCTGCATTTACCCAAAAAAAAGTCAAAAAACATATTTATATATTTAAGGGGGTGTTTGGTTTAGCATTGAAAATGGGTCAAATGAAGTTTGTAATGGGTCAAATGCACTCAGCCACTCTTGGCTGAGTGTGTGGGCTCATTTAAGCTAATTTAATCATAGTTTTTAGTTCAAAAATAAGTTTTCATGATCCTTTTATATTCTGTCAAAATTTTATAGAACCAAATTAAGCTAAACAGCTTAAGCTGTTTATGCAGCTTAAGTATACCATCCTTGTGCTCATTTTAATCAC
>BQNB010003098.1:0-34618 GCA_026074375.1 Tanacetum coccineum | reverse complement strand
CTTTTTAGGTAACTTGTTTATATACACTTTTTATACATAAACTACACTTGTACATTACTTATACTTCCATTCCCAAATGTATTAACATCCATATAGCATATGTAAAAGTGTACCAAATCATAATCAAGTGTAAAAATCCATTTTTCAAGTAAATAAGTTTCCTAGATGGTGATTAACTATACAAACATCATATATGCATAAAGTCACAAATGTAAAGAGATTAAAGTTTTTAGGTAACCTTAGTATGATGTATGGCGATGAATAACAATTTCTAAACCCTTGTTTAGCAACCAAACCTTAGCTTTCAAGTCATAGAAAACCCTAATCTAAAAAAAACCCTAATATTGAACCTTCTTGCTTTAACACTTGTAAACCCCAAACCAAACCTTCTAAACACCTTAGGATATCTTAGATATGATGTAGGAATACTTGTAAATGTTGTAGATAATTTTTTTATGGATTATGTATGTTGTTTGTGTTGAGCTGTGGGTTAGGAGTGAGCAAGAGGGAGTACTTGTGTTGTTTCACCTTAAGAAATGAATATGTGTATGTTCTCTATCTAGTGCTTCCTTTATATACTTCAAAGACTAGTCAAATATTGCATAGAAAGTCTTAAGACATAACGAGGATTTCTAGGGAAAGTCTTGGTCAAATACTAGTGAAAGTTCTTATGGTTTAATGAGTAGAGGTTGTACAAAGCTTAAGTTGGTAAGTTATGTGCCCATTGTCCCCTTGGGACAATGTTTTCATCTGAAATATGGGGGAAGGTGTTAGTTGATGATTTTTGATCTTATACAAAATCTCTAGTATTTACTTGAATTTACAAGTTGCAATTTAAACATAAAGGTAAATACTTGTAACATTTAGTGTTTAATTGGTTCCTTTTATGTACAAATCAGCTACTAAGAGTAACATATGTGAATTTTTATAAAACTTTGAGTATTGAATATAATAATGGGTATTTGTTGAAGCGTAGAAAAGTTTTGGTGGTTTCGGGAATGCCTGAACGTATTTTATCATGAAACGTAAACTCTTTACGTAACCAATAAAAATAATATATGCAAAGATAATAATTATACTCCAAATAATTATCTAACAATTGCTTGACGTAAATATTTAATTGTTTGATGCCCGTTTACATTGAATGATAATTTTTAACTTACGCGATTTAACTTAACGATTACAATTAAAAGCAAATGCGTACAAGACTAAAAATAAATAGTGAATTTAATGAAGTCATAAATGACCCAAAAACACGGGGTGTTATAGTGTTGCCCCATTAAATGAGCCTTGTCCTCAAGGCTTAAGACGCGACACTTGACGACAGTGCGGTCTTTGTGAAGAGGTGTGGATATTTCTTCCTAAATTGGTCTTCACGTTCCCATGTGAACTCATGACCTCTCCTGGAGTTCCATCAAACCTTGACAATTGGAACACGGATTTGCCTCAACCGTCTGACTTCTTGATCCATGATTTCAACCAGTTCCTCGACAAAATGAAGCTTGTCATCAATGTGTAGTACATCCAACGGAACATCTAATGGTTCATCGGCATAGCACTTCTTCAAGTTATGTACCCTGCTCAATTCTTGAGGAAGTTTAAGCTTGTAAGCAACGGCTCTAACCTTTTCTAAAACTTTGAAAGGTCCAACATATATGGGGTTTAGCTTCCCCCGTTTGCTAAAATGTACTACTCCTTTCCAAGGCGAACCCTTGAGCATAACTCTATCTCCAATTTGAAATTCCATCGGCTTACGCTTTAAATCGGCGTAACTCTTTTGGCAAGCAAGTTTAATAGCGAATTGTCTTAGGGAGACTAGTGATGTGTCTCGGCTTCTTGGCTTAGGATTTGGTATAAGATGACGTTGACTTTATAGTAAGATGGAGTAAAGGTCTGCTTAGTTGTTATGGTTACTAATTCGATTTACCGAAGTAAACGCGTTTTATGAATACGTACGCGGAACTTTGCTTTTTAAGGATGTAAGTAAAAATAGATTCATTGACAAATGTTACATGGTGACTACTCTCAGTATGGCATAGTCCTTCCTGAATTATACATAGGTGATCAGGCTATTATATTTGACGGCTAACGATGCGATGCTCATTTTCGTCAAAATAATGTTATAATTGCATAATAGTGGTGGGAGTAGCTTATATAAATAAGTAGAGAATTAAAGTAGTTTTGATGAAGTTTCCACAACACATTGATAGATAACTTGAAGTCGTTCATACAACATAACGGAAATTTAAGAGAAAATACAAGGAGAATTCTTAAAGGTATAGAGTCTAAGCACTGATATCATCCTCTATGTCATTAAGGTCTTGATTGGCTTCTCCTCCTCCTAAAGCATGCACCATTCCCCGTGCTCCAGTATCTCCAGCTTGGTTTCTATGGTTTTAATTCTTTAAGTCTGGGCAATCACTCCTGTAATGCCCTTGATTCCTACATTCATAGCAAGTAAGGTTTCTCTGATTGTTAGTAGCAGCGGGACTCCTACAATCTCGAGTCAAGTGACCAACTCTCTTGTAGTTTGCGAACTTTATGGTGCACTGGACATTGTGATAAAACTTGAACTTGTTGCACAATGGTAGAGTCCCAGTATACTCCTTCCTTTCACCAGACCCAGCGGCATAAGCTATAGCAACCCCTTGCTTCTTGGGGGGGTTGTTGTTGAGCTTGGTTGTTGTTATCAAGTTTCCTCTTATTCTCAGCTTGACGTTCAGCAAGAGTACTGATCTTTTTGTCCATAAGTTCAGTTGCAAATTCAATTGCATCTTGCATTGTCTTTGGCTTAGATGCCATAACACTTTCATGAATCATGTCGGGCAAACCATCGACATACTTCTCAATCTTATCCGACTCTTTAGGAAACATCCTAACACACATCAATGCCATTTCCTAAAAACGTTAGTTATAGCCTACCACATCGGTACCTTTAACTTTCAGATTCCACATCTCGGCCCTTAGGCATTAATTGTCTGTCAACTTCTTTTTCAAATTTGTCCAAGTCGTTGCATATGCAACGTCGTGACCAACAGTCCTAACGTAAGAGTTCCACTACGTTAGAGCACTTCCAAGAAGAGTACAAGTGGCAAACTTGATTTGGTTTTCCACAATGCAGTTGCTTATACGGAACACAGTTTCCATTCTTTCAAACCACTAAGTCAACTCAACAACTCCTTTAGTACCCTTAAAATATAGGGGTTTGCAGTTCATAAAATCTGGGTAAGTGTACTCACGAGCAAGAGGAGCTTGTCTTCTTATACCCGTTCCCGAATTATGGTTGTCATCACCTGATAACGCCCAAATTATACATATTTCTATGGTGTTATTTATGTATATTTGATCATTTCTCGTGAAATTTTGGTACTCAATTAGCTTGAATTACTTATAGGTTCACTTGAAGACACTACAGGCCCAAGCTCAAGAATCTATACATTCTGAGAGGCGAATACAAGAAAAGAAAGATTTCTAGCTAAAGTTCATGAAGTCCGCCGCACTTGTGACATTGTGCGCCGCACTTTCCTCTGAAGATAAAATCGCCGCACTTTTTCCTAAAGTTTGAAGAATTAAAGTCTAATAAATGCACCTGCATTAACTCCTCAAAACCGCCGCACTTATTTGTAAGTGCGCCGCACTTCCAGTAAAAGCCATTAAATGCTATCGCATTAACACCCAAAGTCCGCCGCACTTTTTCCTAAGTGCGCCGCACTTTGTACCCAAACTTGCCTATAAATTGAGGACGAATTTTCATCCTCAAAGCACTCATCCTCACTATCCATCTCATTCTACAAACCATCTCCACACACATACTTCCCTTTCACCAAGAAACACCTCTATCTTTGAAGGAAAAGATCTAACGATCAAGAACGAAGACGATTTTCTTACTTAGTTATTGAAATAATGGAAGTTTATGTAAAGTGTACTTTTGTTATGAACTCCTTAGCCATGAGAGGCTAAATCTCTCATGACTGCTCGGTGAAGTTACGATAATGAATAAGTGTTTGGTATGATCTTGATCGCTTTAATCTTAAGCTTATGTTGCAAACCTGTTATATCTTATCTTATCTATTTTTGCTTATCAACTTAGATTATATAATCATATCGGTATAGGTCGAAAGACCCGTTATGATCTATGTGGTTTTAAAGATTTGTCTATGGTCTTTAACGTTTGTGCCGAGAAATCCACTTTCGTAAATTGATAAACAAAATAAGCTTTGATATAATAATAACTGGATTATTTAAGTGACACATTTGGTCTAGTTAACTAAATATAAGTCTTGAGTTAACCAAGTCAGTTTGTGAAAACGTTTTCTGACGAGAAATCATTTTTATAAGTTAAAGTCCCATATTCGAGGTCAAATAATTTCCAACACTTATAAATTATTTTCAACTATCAGAGTAGTCATCTTTATTATCATTGGCAAAACTAAAGTTATTTTCAAAATTGTTAAAGTCTACTTTTTTCTGATTATTTGAACACTACTCTAATCCCTGTAGACGACTTGGTCTTACTTAAAAAGATTATACTACATATGTAGGTTATACTTTTACCCGTGTGTTTCCATATAATTATCTGGTATTTTTAGTCTTATAAATTTAAAGCTTTTGAAACACATCATCACCATTCATGCTTCTGTCAGCATCACGTGATGCCAATGCATCGGCAACGCCTTGGTCGATCAATGCCTTAAGCTGGGCATTGGTGATCGGTGTGGTGGTGGTAGTTGTTGTGGCTGGTGATGCTCTTGTGGTTCTTTTCTTTGGTGTCATTTTCTTCAAAATCAAAAGAAAATATAATACACGTCAGATTTCATAAAATCATAAACGCGACATGACTGCTGTAATAAGCAAAATTAAACTTATATAAGTATATTATATAAGACCAGTAGTAATATACGTACTATAATTTAAACACGTATATTAATCATGTAAGCATCAAGTATGACCAACTAATGCAAACAAATAATGTATGTATGTCCCGTTAAAAACTTTTGTATGATGCAATGTTTGTAAAACGGTTATAGTCTAGGTAAAATGCAACCTAGTTCTCTATAACATTGGCTCCGATACCAATTTGTAACACCCACAAAATAGGTCACAACGGAAATATATCCAGGAGTGTTACTTCATAAGTACATTGCACAAGATATGAGAGAATGACTTGGTCCTAAACTGAATTTGTTATAACATTGGTCCTAAAGTTTGCATCAATAATGTAAGACTAAAATAATACAATGAGATTTGTTTGTAGAAATCCATGAATGTAGTCTTGAATAGTCTAGACTCAAATGCACATCAAGTTTGTCAACTAGCTTGTTAACTTGAGAAAAACATGGTTAAAAGTGTCAACATAAAGTTGGTGAGTTCATAGGTTTTAGTAAGTATAAACGTTGAACCACAGTTTTGTAAAGTATGTATGACCGTTCCAATCCTTGTATGTTCCTCAAAAATGTATGTATAAATGTTGGAAATCAAAAAGTTGTAAAGTATGCATGACCATTTAAATCCCCAAATAGTCACCAAAACATATGCATGAGTGTTGTAAATCAAAGAGTTGTAAAGTATGCATGACCATTTAAATCCCCAAATAGTCACCAAAATGTATGTATAGTTGGACCACCATTGTTCAAAGTATGTATTGCCACTTTATTCAATGCAACGTAAATATTCATGTGTGTATAAAATAATGATTACGATTATTCTAAGTTCATGAAACTGCTGCGTAGACTCATCGGTATGCCACTTTATTCAAGGCACCGTAAGTGTTCATGTTCATGTAAATGTCGTACTCCGACATTCTATAATGTTCGTTTGTCCAGTGATAGCTAATCACCCGAACGGGGCTGTCACACCCGAATAGATCTATTTTATAACATCCGCGCTTACCCCTCGAGTAATTAACAGTTCATGCAACCTAAGCTAATCCTTAATCATTCAAGTAAAAGTAAAGTTGTTGCGTCCATAAGTAAAAACAAGTAATCTCATTGTGAGATATGTAAATGACTATGTAAATAAATTTGTACACAAGTTATAAATGAACATGTAATAAGTTTAAATCAACCATGTAAATGAATTTTTAAACAAGAATGTTCTCACCCCAAAGCATATGTAAAACAAGTAAAAATATGGGGCTATAAACTCACCTTGAGTGAATCGATAACAAGGTATATCACAGAAAATGCGTCACGATAACGTCCGAATGCAACCTAATTAATTATAGGTCGTATGAGTACTAAGTACTTTGAATAACTAAGACCATATATAATTCTATATAGCTACATTACCATCTAATTTTATTTGTGAAATCAAATTTATAAAGTAAAAACGTTTATAAATATCTCTTTAGTAAAAACGGCGTAACTTTATCGTTTTAAGTTTGTTTCTTACGTTTCTTATGTCCACGCTTTCGTATTAAGACGAGTTATCAAAATATTACATTTTCATATTTCAAGTCCTCTGGTGAACAGTACTTTTAACTGTTCATGCACTTTCATAAATTTATTTTTATAAATTTAGTTATCGTAAACTCGTAAATGTCGTATCTTATTCGTTTTAACTCCGATTTTAGTGATTCTGTCGAGCACGTCTTCGCAATTAAATGTTTTATCTAACTAATGTATTTTCCAAAAATGTATCTAAGGTGAATAATGATTTTTACTGTCCATAGTTTTTAAAATTATTTTTATAAACGTTAATTATCATAAACACGGAAAAATCCATAACTCCTTCGTTATGGATCAAAAAATTATGATTCTTAATGTTTTAGAATCCTAAAAATATGTATTATCTGAGAAAAATATCCAAACTTTTATATCAGAGGTGGTTTGTAATGAGTTTTTATAAAATTTCTTTTATAAATGCGTTTATTATCGTGTAACTTGCAAATGGCGTATCTCCTTCGTTATAAATCGGTTTTTCAAGTTTCTTACATTTTCGAAATCCTTATGAGATGTAGTGTTTTATAAAAATATAAAATAAGTGCATTATTTTTCGAATTTAATCAGACCACTTTGATGTTTTTGCTAAAAACATGTTTAAACTCGTTTTTGTAACTTTTTAGTTTCGTAACTTAGTTACAATTCCATTACAACACTTAACTCTACATGTCCTACATACTTAGGGTCCTTAGTCCATAATTTGTCCAAATATTATCCAAGAATCACAAGATCCATAAGTTTACATACTTATTTGTTCATAAACTTTAATAAGTACACTTTTTAGGTAACTTGTTTATATACACTTTTTATACATAAACCACACTTGTACATTACTTATACTTCCATTCCCATATGATATTAACATCCATATAACATATGTAAAAGTGTACCAAATCATAATCAAGTGTAAAAATCCATTTTTCAAGTAAATAAGTTTCCTAGATGGTGATTAACTATACAAACATCATATATGCATAAAGTCACAAATGTAAAGAGATTAAGGTTTTTAGGTAACCTTATTATGATGTATGGTGATGAATAACAATGTCTAAACCCTTGTTTAGCAAACAAACCCTAGCTTCCAAGTCCTAGAAAACCTTAATTCAAAGAAAGCCCTAATATTGAACATTCTTGCTTCAAAACTTGTAAACCCCAAACCAAACATTCTAAACACCTTAGGATATCTTAGATATGATGTAGGAATACTTGTAAATGTTGTAGATAAATTTTGTATGGATTATGTATGTTGTTTTTGTTGAGTCGTGGATTAGGAGTGAGCAAGAGGGAGTATTTGTGTTGTTTCACCTTAATAAATGAATATGTGTATGTTCTCTATCTAGTGCTTCCTTTATATACTTCAAAGACTAGTCAAATATTGCATAGAAAGTCTTAAGACATAAGGAGGATTTCTAGGGAAAGTCTTGGTCAAATACTAGTGAAAGTCCTTATGGTTTAATGAGTAGAGGTTGTACAAAGCTCAAGTTGGTAAGTTGTGTGCCCATTGTCCCCTTGGGACAATGTTTTCATCCGAAATATGGGGGGGAGGTGCTAGTTGGTGATTTTTGATCTTATACAAAATATCTAGTATTTACTTGAATTTACAAGTTTTAGTTTAAACATAAAGGTAAATACTTGTAACATTTAGTGTTTAATTGGTTCCCTTTATGTACAAATCAGCTACTAAGAGTAACATAGGTGAATTTTTATAAAACTTTGAGTATTGGATATAATAATGGGTATTTATTGAAGCGTAGAAAAGTTTTGGTGGTTCCTAGAATGCCTAAACGTATTTTATCGCGAAACGTAAACTCTTTACGTAACCAATAAAAATAAAATATGCAAAGATAATAATTATACTCCAAATAATTATCTAACACTTGTTTGACGTAAACATTTAATTGTTTGATGCCCGTTTACATTGAATGATAATTTTTAGCTTACGCAATTTAACTTAACGATTACAATTAAAAGCAAACGCGTACAAGACTAAAAATAAATAGTGAATTTAATGACGTCGTAAATGACCCTAAACCACGTGGTGTTATATTATATATGAGTGAAAGACCTTAAATGAGATAGGACAACATATTACAAAGTCATACTATCCGTTCCAGCAGCCTGAAGTCTTCTCCGTATTCCCTGCCACCAATAAACTTCTCTAAATTCCTCAAAAGCTGTCTTTCATAAAGCTGTATGTCGATTGCCTTGATCATGATTCGAGACCTTGACTTGGCTCATTCACTCTATCTTCTCTTTGGTAGGTACTTCATGTTCAGTCGGGAAACAATATATTGAAGAACAGTTCTGACAGATGTGAGCGTCCCGTCACAGAACTTGTAGAGTTCATTAGCACGCATCAACCCGTTTCTGTTGAACTTGTCTAGATAGATGGTTCCTTGAGGGTTGTTATATGGACTGTATGGGGTCATGTCAGAGATGTTTGATCTAAAAGTTTCAGGCCTGGTGATGTTAAGCTTCTTCTAGTAGCTTTCGACTCCTAGTTGAAGATCTTCTACCCGCTTCTGAATGACCACGCGTCTGGTGAACATCTGTAATGCCACATTCAGGTCGAAGATAACATCTCTTTCAATATTTGAGATATTCTTATGAACTAATAGAAGCAGCATATCTTTGATATCACGCAGATTAAGATTTAGGAAGTCACCTTCCTTGAACTTGTGGAGTGACTGGTCTTTTCTTCGAACCATAATTTCTTCTAAATATCCGTAGTCATACCACTTCATAACTTTAACATGAGTAATTGCAATGATTCTTTTTATGGAGTATACATCATGCTTGGACACCTCGTGGCTTGCAAATCCATAGAACTTATGTCGTTTTAGACCCAGTAAGAAATTACCCAAAGAGCATATCTATCATATGCAACCTCCACTGGACTCCACAACGTCAGAACCATGTCTTCAATGCCCTGGATATTATCGTATTTAGTAGCCTTTATTTTTGTGGTAGAAGTTGTGTATTTCCTGCTTAAGCTTCCACCTTTTAGGTACTCAAGGTCGTTGTTGATGAAGTAGTCAGCAAGAACTACTTGAAGACCTTGAACTTCAATTAATGGTAACGGCTTGCTAAGATTGAATGGGTATTGATGACCCTCGGGATTTGTCCAGTCAATATGATCGTTGACAGTTTGTAGCATTCTTCGAAATGAAATTCAAGTTCCACTCGACTCGTGCATATCCCTTTGAGCAGATTAAAAGCTGGTCCAACTAAATGTTGTTGTATTAGATTGTCAATCTTCAAATTATGCATGCCATACGCTGAGAAGTCAATGGGAGTGTGCATCAGCTCATCGAATGTAAGAGGAGGCTTTGTTGCATTAGCAATTCCGCTGATCCATTTCTGAGGAGGTTTGAAATCAATTGTTTTCGTAGCATTCCATTCAGGGTCAGGAGTTGGAGGCTCTTTAGGTTTCTTAAACCAATCACATGATTTAGCAGCCTCGATATCAGGTCGATCATCAGTTTGACCCATATCACTTCCTTGATTCTGGGGCATTTTAGTGTCTGTAGCCTCAAATACTGTTTCCTTTGCTTGCGTAGACTTGCCAGATGATTTTGGCTGAGATTTGGTGCCTTTGGATAAGCTTGTCTTAGATTCTTTTGATTTAGAGCCTTTGGTTGGTTCAACATCCTTGCACTTCTTCCTTTTCTTCAACCCTTAGTCTGATCTAGCTGGAGGTTCTTCGTCTTCATCTTTGTCTTCACGATCTCTCTTTAAAGAAAAAGTGGTGCTATAATGTAACACCCCCAAAATCGAGTCGCAGCGGAATGGTAACATTGGGGTGCTACGTCAAAGTACAACAATCAAGGTATAGGAAACGACCTTAAAAAGGACGTTTTAAACAAAACATTCGATGCATTATAACAAAATCAGAGTTTATACATTAGGTCCCATAAGTTTTTAAAAGTCATAAACATTCTTAATTAAACAAAAGCTTCATAATACCAAAAGATGACTTAAGTTTTTAAAGATAATAAAAATTGCATAAACTTTAGATAAAACACAGAATCCGTCTTCATTGATATCCGCCACGGCTCCCGTCCAATCTTCATACTCTAGGACCTGAAATTACATGGTAAAAGTCAACACAAAGGTTTAGTGAAATCATAGGTTTATCAGTAAAAAGGATAGACCACAAGATCGAAGTAATAGTAGACTCTGAAACACATTCAGTAGTCCAAAACGTTTATTATTGCACTAAGCTCATGACCCCGAAGCTTAACTAGAGTTTGTGCCCCAATCAATATAGGATGCTTGCCAACAACATAACACTCTCAATATTAAATGCTCCTTGATCAACAAGTGACCCAAGGAAAGTGGGGATTGTCAGTCCCGATAGATACTATCCACAACACTCTCGCTTAACTACAATAGCAATTAACGGTTTTCATGAAAATAGGGACTTCACGACAAGAAGGTAACTTGCAATAATATTGCAGGCATAATCTGATAGCATAACAACTTTGAAAACACTTAGAAAAACACTTGTGTCAAATAGTAAAACAAGCAATGTAATTCACCCCGTAGATTTTGTAAAACAATCACGTAGTAAAAAGGGGGCTATGAACTCACCTCGAGTGAATGGTAATCAACAAGTATTCACAATAGAAAATGCGTCACGAAGGAATCCGAAGGCAACCTAATCCAATATAGGTCATATAAGTACTAAACACTTTGATTATTTATAGGACGTATAGCTCATCATACTATCGTTCGGTCTATCATAATTAAGAGGTCATGTAGTGACGAATGAGGAGCTAGGACACTTTAAATCGTAAATCCAACAACTCGTCGATACGCCACCCCGAAGAGGCCTCATTATGAAACTCCCTAGTAATATAGTACTTTGATTAACTAATACCACATATAATTCTATATAGCTACATCACCATCTAATCGTTTTAGTGAAATCATATTTATAAAGTAAAAACGTTTGTAAGTATACTTTAGTAAAACTAGCGTAACTTTCTCGTTTTAAGTCCGTTTCTTTCGTTTCTTACGTCCACGCCTTCGTATTAAGACGAGTTATCAAAATATAATATTTTCAAAATCTGAGTTTTTCGGATGAATAGTGATTTTTACTATTCATAACAGTTATATATTTATTTTTATAGATTTAGTTATCGTAAATCTCGTAAATGTAGTAACTTATTCGTTTTAACTCCGTTTTTAGCGATTCTTTCGAGCATGTCTTCGTATTTAAAAGTTTTATCGATTTATTGATGTTTTAAAAGTATAAGTTTCTGTGGTGAATAGTGACTTTTATAAAAATAGTTTTATAAAAGTATATATTTAACGTAAACTTGAAATCGTCGTATCTTTTTCGTTATAAATTGGTTTTTTGAGTTATTTACATGCCCACAATCCTTGGGACATGTAGTATCTTATAAAATCATAAAATAGAGGTGTGAAGTTTTGAATTCAAACAGCCCCTAAATGGGTTTTTCTCAAAATGTGTTTAAAAGTCATTTTTATAACTTTTTAGCTGAACCACATTGTTACAAGTCCATTACAACCCTTATTAACATATGTCTTACATAGTTAGGGTTCCTAGTCCATGATATATTCAACCACATAACACATGAATAAGTGTACAAAATTATAATCACAAGCTAAAATGTTTTACATGTTTAAAACATCCTAATGGTGATTTCCCACATAAGAACTTATATACACATAAAATGATAAATGTAAAGACATAAAGGGTTTTAGTAATCCTTATGGTGATTTAATATGATAACCAACACAATCTAAACCCATTGTTTAGATTATAACCCAAGCTTGCAAGATCTTGAAACCCTAAACACTAATCTTCCATTTTTCTTGCTTAACACTTGTAAAGACTTAATCAAGCCTTCAAATCTTCTTAGGACATCTTAGATATGTTGTAAGAATGTATGTAAATGTGTTAAATAAAATTTGGTATGGATTTGGTGTTGGTCTTGTGGTTTCTGTGAGCTAGAGAGGAGGGGGAAGAGAGATTTTGTGTGTTTTACACCTTGGAAATGGATATGTGTGAGTTTACTTTCTAGTTTAGGCATTATATACCCTAAGACTTATTCAAGGGACATGTAGAGGATTTTTAGGGAAAGTATGGTCATTAGTATGGAAGCCTTACAAGTAAACATGTATGTCTTGGTAAAAACAATGGGAGGTATGGCTAGGTTTAATGGCAAGTGATGTACAAAAGACCAAGTTGAGATTTTTGTGATATTTCTTGATGTGTAAACACCAAATCCGGTTTATACATGCATAAGTGTAAGATATTTTGTTATTTTTAGGTATTGGGTATAAATGTGGGTATTTGTTGAAGCGTAGAAAAGTTTTGGTGCTTCTGGGAATGCCTAAATGTATTAAATTGTGAAACGTAAACGTTTTACGCAACTAATAAAAATAAAATATAAAAGTTGATTATTACTTTTATGTTTTGGGTTAGAGCCGTATCACAACTGACGAGCCACAAGATTACAATAACTAAAATGTTGCTGAAGGGTTTACGGTGTAACCAAACAAAACCAATAATTTACATCGCCTAAATTGCCACGTGCATGGTTACGACTAACCAAACAAATCAGTTACCCATAAACCTGCACGTGGAGATTTATTATCTTATTATGGTTATGGCGTAACCAAAACGAACGCAGTTACGCCATAAGCCATTTTCCTATATTTTGGAATGTCCTACATCGGCAAGGTTACGCGTAACCTCCACGAATCAGTGACGCCGTAAACGATCCTAGAAACCTATAAATAGGGCCAAAATCTAGCCTTCATAATCATCCTTCTCGCTTCCTACTGAGGCAACCGACTGAGACACCTAATTTTTTTTCAGCACTCTCTAGCCTTCAAAAGAATGGAAGAATGTGGTCCTGATCATCATCATCATACTAGTTTGGTTCGATTATCATGTTTTCATTACTTTCATTAATTGACGATGATATTGATTGTATGAATACAATTTTTAGCTAAGCTTATCTTATTAATTATCCTTATGATTCATATATTTCTTATTAATTATGGTTATCTATTTGGTTATATTACTTTGACCATGAGAATGCCAAATATGATGCTCGCTTACCATGATCTGTGGGACAAAATTCGTTATATACCATTATGCTTGGGATTCGCGAAGGTAGTGAGGGATTAGATGACGTCCATCCGATCCTTGTTTTCTTATATAGTAGAACAAAGTGAATCATTAAGTTAATTAAAAAGTAATTAGGACTGTATCCCCTTCTCTTCAAATCATACTTAGTTCATTTCTTTTAAGTTTTCGTTCTTTTTATTCTAACACTGCTTTTAACGTGACAACCAATTTAAACTCAAATTTTTAACCGCCCTTGAGCTCTTGGGATGACCTCGGATTTACTAAAACTACACTACTCACGATCGGGTTCTCTGCCCGTTAGTGCGTTTGTAAGGTGAAACGAGTTTTATAAATTTCAAACTTGGTAAATAATTATTTAAAAGAAAATATGCATCAAGTTTTTGGCGCCATTGTTAGGGAGCTAAATAGGTTTTAAATTTGAGTTTTGTATATATTTCAATTTCTTATTATTTATTTTTCTTATAAAAGCACAATCTACTCATATCTTGTGTTTAAATTTTAGGAATCATGGAAATAGAACCTGATATTGAGAACATGACGCTTAACGGGTACTTAGATTATGAAGCTGAGAAAGAAAGGAGATTATGGGATAACGTTCGATCCAAAAGAAGTCCAACTAATTATGATGAGGCGAATGTTGACTCTTTTCACCAGAATAAGAGTAAGACTTTTAGCTATCCATATTCTCATAGCTTAACTCCTCTACACCCTTGTTTCCTACCTGTTCAACCCTATCCCAAGAATTATTTCTTATATACCAATGTGAGCAACAATATGGACATTGATAATATGACTATAGCAGAATATAATCTATACGTTGCTAAACAAAGCCTAGATAAGAATCCACTAAATAATCACTCATATGGTTTCAAACCCTAATTTTTTGCTCAACCACCACACCCACCTAACACTCCTATGGATAAAAAGGATTTCGACTTTGATAAGATCTTGGATTACTTATTTAGAATAGAAGCTAAAAACATGAAGCGAATGGGGCAAGATAAACTTCAGGATAGTATTTGGGAACATGATAATGATTTGGAGGAGGATCAGGAGGATGATGGAGATGATAGGGATACTTTTGATATGTGAGATATTACGATTAAAGACGTAGAACGAATTAGGCAATTCCTTACACCTAACATTCCTAAACGAAAAGAAGATGTATACAAACATTGATCCCAACAACCTACACACCATGAACCTACCCTAACGAAGATTATGTACACCGCTAATAAAACCCATTTTGGAAAAGCTTTTGGAAGACAAGATCTTGAATCTAGCCATGGTCGATGAAGAGGCTGATCCTACTAGGGATCTTGAGGAGCCTGAAAGACTCCTTGTTGAATATCCTCATTTTATGGAAATACATGTGCATTTAGTTATCACTAAACTCGAGCCTTTATTCATACTCAACCACTGAGTCCCTTATACAGAATATTTGAATCATACAAGTCATCGACTAAACTGTATAAGGTAGATAGGGAAATGAAATTTCCTTCTAGGTATGGTCTTAAATCATCATTTCCCTACCCTGTAGCAAATGAACACCCGAATGATGTTTATTGCTACTTCCACCCACACTTGATCCCAAGTGAATGGATGGATACCTTATTAGTAATTAAGGGTGGAGTCAAGCTAGAGACTCGAACAAAGTTTGGTGAGAAAGTCTGTTATGATTTGAGAGAGATTCGCGTGCACCTAACGTGCCACAACTCATAGCAGGACTTATCGGTTGATTTCTTTTTTGATAGAGCTTAATTAGCTTTATAGTTAGTTTTCATTATAGTTTGAGCTCTAACTCAAGTAAAAATCCGACTCAAATAAGATGCTCACATAAATACCAACCATTTATCAGGATTTAACTACTCTCTCTGTCCCATTTTTATTGTCCATGTTTCCTTTTTAGGATGTCCCAAATTAATTGTCCACTACTAAAAATAGATATGGAATCTTGATGAAGTTTACTATATTACCCTTGTTTGAAATTATTATTACAAACTTTAAAGAAGACTTTAATTAATTAGTTAAGGGTAAAACTGTCATTATGTCAAAAAGTAAGAAAGAGAAAGCAGTAATAAATGCACTTTTCTTAAACTGTGTGTTTTTTGTCGGAGGACAATAATTTTGGGACGGAGGGAGTAAATATTTTGCGTTAGAAAAAAAAGGTAATTTCATGTCTCTCTTCTTTTTAGTTGAAAATAAAAGTGGTTCTTTGCTTCTGTTCTTTGTTGCAATCAAACATTCTTGCAGCTAACAACACGTTATTTTCTCAAAACTTGTTTATATTAATACTCTGTAATATTTACTTATAATTGCTTAAAGTATATCTTTGATTATGATGTATTTCAGATATCATTCTAAGTATAACTTTTAAAAGTAACTATTTAGATGTAACAAGCGTGATTGCCAGCGCGATGCTGCGGGGCGTTTATTTTTCGGTCTCAAGTTTTATACTTTGTTTTTTTTCTTATATGGGCTTATTTGTTGGGCCTTATATTTAAAGGTTTTTTTTTTGCTATTTGGGTTATTTTTTTATGAGATTTGGGTAAATATGTGTTAAGCATAATTGCTCGCGCGTTGATGCGGGGCGTTAATTGATGCCAGGCGTTAATTTTTTTTAATTTATTTATTTTGTGCAGGTTTATGTTTCCGGTCTCATGTTGAATAGTTTTTTTATACGGGCTTATGTGTTAGGCGTCATGTCGTGGGTATTTTTTGATCTGAATAAATCAGTACTTTTGTATTATTTTTTCTTATTTTGTGTCGAGCAATTTTTTTATATTATTTTGTGCGTATTTATTTTTTCGGTCTCCATGTTTAATTGTTTGTTTTTTTATATGGGCTTATGTGTTTGGTCTCATGTCGCGGATATTTTTTGATCTGAGTAAATAAGTACTTTTGTAATTTTGTTTCCTATTTTGTGCCGAACAATTTTTTTATATATTATTTTGTGCGGGTTTATTTTTTCGGTCTCATGTTTAATAGTTTAATTTTATTTATATGGGCTTATGTTTTTGGTCTCATGTCGCGGATATTTTTTGATCTGAGTAAATAAGTACTTTTGTAATTTTGTTTCCTATTTTGTGCCGAACTATTTTTTTTAAAGTTGCCTAATTAAAGAAAAGAAAAACAAAAATAAAAGTTAAATGGGCCGGCCCAAAGTGGGAGCCCATTGGGCCGAGCACTGTTGCATAGCCGAGCAATTTTTTTTAAAGTTTGCTAATTAAAGAAAAAGAAAAACAAAAAAAGTCAAATGGGCCGGCCCAAAGTGGGAGCCCATTGGGCCGAGCACTGTAGCACGCATGCCAAAACGGCAGCGTTTCTTTCCAATCATAGTATATGTATATAAACAGGCAAAAGAACCCACGCGTTGCGGCAGGGCTAATTTTCTCCCGAATAAGTTTTTTTTACGTTTCAGGGGTTTTTTTTGGCGATGCGTTATGGCGGGGTTAATTTTCAATATTTTCTTTTTTTGTATGATTCGGGGAAAAAAAATTTGCGTTGGGACGGGATAATTTTTTCCCGAATATTTTCTTTTTTTGGGACGATTTTGTAAATTTTTTTACGGGAATTTTTGTGTAAGAAAATTGTAAATAGTTAAAAGGTGAGGGTCCGTTTTGTATTTTTTTTACTTTGGGCCAGATTTTAGGCTATTTTTGGGCTTTTTTTGGCTAATTTTTTTCCAGGTATTTACTTTTTTTGTATGATTCGGGAATTTTTTTTTGCTTTGAGACGGGTTAATTTTTTCCTGAATATTTTCTTTTTTTGGGACGGTTCGATATCTTTTTTTTTTGGGCCGATGAATGTAAAAAAGTTGTGAACAATAAAAACCTGACGGGTTTTTTTTGTTAATTTTTTTACTGGATTTTTTGTGTAAGAAAATCGTAAATAGTTAAAAGTTGAGGGTCCGTTTTGTATTTTTTTTTACTTTGGGCCAGATTTTAGGCTAATTTTAGGCTAGATTTTTTTTACTTTGGGCCAGATTTTGGGCCACGCTGTTACTGTAGCATTGTAGTGTACTGTAGCAGCCACAGTGTAAAACGACAGTGGATTTGTCGACAAATGTGTATATTAGTAATATTTTTTTATATGGCTTATGTGTTGGGCCTCATGTTTAAAGTGTTGTTTTTTTTGCTATATGGACGTTTTTTTAATATAATGAGTTGTACGTTTGTGACCATATTGATAATTTTAAAGTTATTAGGTATCAAAGATGTTTCCGCGGGTATTTTTTTTATCTGAATAAATCAAAACTTTTGTAATATTTTTTTCCCTCCTACTTTGTGCATACAAATTAAAAAAAACGTGAACAATAAAAACTTGATGTGTTTTTTTGTTAATTTTTTTACGGGATTTTTTGTGTAAGAAAATCGTAAATAGTTAAAAGTTGAGGGACCGTTTTGTTTTTTTTACTTTGGGCCAGATTTCAGGCTAATTTTGGACTAGTTTTTTTTTTACTTTGGGCCTGATTTTAATTTTAGGCTAGTTTGTCGACAAATATGTATATTAGTAATAATTTTTTTTATATGCTTATGTGTTGGGCCTCATGTTTAAAGTGGTGTTTTTTTTTGCTATATGGGTTTTTTTTATAATATAATGGGTTGTACGTTTGTGACCATATCGATTATTTTAAAGTTATTAGGTATCGAAGATGTTTCCGCGGGTATTTTTTTTATCTGAATAAATCGGAACTTTTGTAATATTTTTTTTCCTCCTACTTTGTGCATACAAATTTAAAAAAAAAACCAAAATCGGGCTAGCCCAAAATGGAAGCCCGTTACTGTAACACTGTGGCCCACTGTCAAAACGACAGTGGATTTGTCACTCAATGTGTAATATATTAATTGGCAAGCATTTTATGAATAGATGTTAACATTCAAAGCTTTAAAACACAAATTTGTGCAAAAAATTTAAGTAGAAGACAGTACTATGCAGCATAAATTGATTGTTTGTCATACAATCAGACCAGGTAAACAACAGCAAAAATGTCTGATCAAATAAATGAGCACAGGTGACCAAACAATCAAGAACAAAATAAAATAAGTCAAAAGATTAATGTAAACAGCTTTCTCTTAACTAGATCATGTCACAACCTAACATAAACTCTTCTAACTAATCTAATGTTATGAAAAACCCGAAGACCTGGGTTACAACTTAAGAACAGATCAAACTAAATAAACATTCGACTACATTAACATGTAATAATTTTATGTTTTAAGCACTTAGGATCGGATATAAAATCCTATCTTTCGCAATGGGTGACTCGGAGCAAGTAACCTTTCATATCCGAGATAAACTCCAAGTATTCAGTTGTCCGCATAATACTCTCACTCGGCCGTCTGTCAAAATCTTCAACTTCAAACTTGATATCCCGAAAGGGTGGACATCGACTCACCAGTTCCTCCTGAAACATTGAGAGAATACGAACAATACCCTTGCAAACCTTGAGCGACTTTACACTATAGACTTTACTAAAAAACATCATAAGATCATCAAACATTCTCTTTTCATCATATCTTTTACTACAACCTGCAAAAGCAACTACCACCGAGTCAAGATTAGGCAGACCATCACATGTTTTCAACTTTGGGAACCTAAAACCTTTATACTCAAACAGTTTTAGTTTTGGGGTAATAAGCTCGATACAATCAATATCCTTTTCGTAAGGGAGAATACTTAATTCTGAAAGTTGTTTTGCGTGTACTTTTAAGGTTTTACTATTTGTGTTAAGCTGACAACGGACTAATGTCAGCTTATTCAACTTGGGGAAGCCCGAGAATAGATCTTGTTCAGTTATAACCGCTAACTTAAGATATAAATCAGTCAGGTTCGTGAATGATCTTGACAGTGGTCCTAAACACGAACAACGAACATTATCCTCATCACTTTGTAGTCTCAAACTGATCAAGGAATCAACGAAACCATGTAACACAATGGGCCATTCACGGCCTTCAACACCGTCAACCCAAAAATCTAAATGCTTAACATTGTGAGAAAACGCGTAATCTATGACTTTTTTTAGAATCATGGCACGCGACACTTTATCACGTTTATATATTAACGTGTCCAAGTCCATTTCACGTTGCGAAGAAAGTGCTTTCTCTACAAACTTATCAAATTTACTAAAGCGGTTTTCAAAATCATAGGAATTGAGTCTAAGAATGGGGACCGACTTCCACAACGGGAACCATGATTTCGAGAGAATAGATGTTTGAACGACGTATTTAGCGTCGAGAGTAGACAGAATGCGAAGTTGTAGTGATTCAGGCAAACTCGTAAGCCTGTCCTCCATCTTTGGGTTGGTTTTGGTATGACGACGTATTTTTTTGTTTTTGTTGATGTTAGTATCGTTTTCTTGATGATGTAACCTCTTGATCGCCATTAGTGATAAATTGTTTTTTTTGAGATAGAAGAATGAAGAGACGTCACTGTAGAATGATGAAACCCCTTAGGTATAACTTTATTATCAACCACTATTTATAATAGTGAAACCCTAATACCCTAAACCCACAAACCGGGCTTGGGCCTATTACATAAATAACTTTGACTAACAACTTTGACTAACATTAATTACTTTAACTAACACTAACATATATCCTCTAATAGTCACAAGGTATTTATAGACTATTAAAGATCGATTCAATATTGTGGTTTTTTCAAACTTTCCTTTTTCTATATGTCGCGTTGAGTACGTCGGTTATATGTTTGGTACTATCTTTTAGGACTGGTTTAAAAAAGACGCGGATTTGAACTTGTTCCCATGGGAAGGGTTTATTTAAAACGTAAATAATGGTTTAATAATCCTTTAACTTTGAGTTGATCGTTTGATTTAACCCATACATTTTGTTTGACAATGTTTTCGTCCTTAACTATTAAATTTTTTGTTTGCAACCCTTTAATTCTAAAAGTCCATACTAGCATACAATTTTTTTTACAACGACAAATTTTTACAACCTACACCACATATCTCATAATTTCTATCTCACATGTTTCGAATGAAACTTAAACACACAACCTTTAGGTTCTCAAAAGGTGTAAATCGATGGGAACACCCTGATCCCATGCATTTCTTTGATGTCGACCGACCCTTCCCCAAAGACCAGCCCCAAGCGATGTACTCCTGTCTCAGTGACATGTCAATAGTTGGGTTCGAACCCTGCTATTTTCTCAAAGACCCTCTTGACTAGTCAACTGAGCGTTTGCGGAGAGGAAATGATACCATCTAAGCCAAAGGCCAGATGATACACAACATTTAGGTTGATGGGTCACTTACATACCGCTAGGCCAAGAAGGCTTTGGTAATTTAAACAATCATTTAATTAAAGCCTTTAAGGGGGCGTTTGGTTCGCAGTATGTTTTAGAAGAAATTGTAATGTGTCAAATGAATTATAATATAAATGAATTGTAATTTAAATAGTTAAAATGTGTTAGAATTATAATGTGTTGGAATTGTAATTGATGTAAGTTATCAGTGTGTTTGGTTGAATCTCAACGTAATGTAATTCAATTTTTTTGATAAAACTTTAATAATAATAATTATAGAAAAATAATAATAACAACAACAACAATAATAAATAAATTTACAAATAAATAATAATAATAATAAATGGAGGATCACACGATCTCTTTGTGGCAATCTCAAATGGAGGATCACACCTTTGATTGGTTTTGATTTTCGGATTGGGACAGACTATGAACGGTAAGACTTATCGTTGTATGTTATGCTATCGGTTAGGTGTCCCCCTATTTTATGTCTCAAAGCCACGCTCAGCTTGTTCCAAAGTCTTTACGAGGGATATTTATGGGGACCATGACGTATCATGTGATGGTGTTATTGGTATCAAGCATCGGCATAACGTTGTGCGCGATACCTTGGTAGATATATGTTTACGGTCAGGTATTTCGGCCGGGAAAGAAGTTGATATTGGTGGAGGTTGTGACAAAGCCTTACGTCATGCAGATGTGCTACTTTACTAGTGGGACGTAGGGCTCGATGTGTGTGTGGACTTGACAGGATCCTCACCTTTGACACAGTCTGGGATGGCTGACTTTATGCCTGGTCGAGCGGTGATCGATGCTGCACAACGTAAACGGGGTAAGTACACGGCTAAGTGTGCAGCTATTGAATATGGGTTTCTCCCCTTTTCTTTTTCCTCTTTGGGGGAATTAGAGGCAAACGCGGTTTCATTGCTGAAGCGGATTCGAAAGGACTCCATGGCTCAAGACATCGGGGCACGTGCAGATATTCATATTTTTAATAGGATTAGTTTTGCTATTGCCAAAGGAGTGGGGGCCCAGATAGTATTTCGGCTTCCCTCTAATTTGTTGTAATCTTATTATTCTAATAAAGTGATGTTATAATAATAGTAATAATAATAATAAAAATAATAATAATAATAATAATAGATAAATCTGATTGTTTAATTGTTAAATGTGAATTACAACGTAACTAAAACATTCATCCATATTGCTATGTAATCCGAATTACAATATTGGATGTAATTAGGAGAGTTCAATTCTCTTTCCAAAGCAAACACGCTACGTAATGTAATTTGAATTACAATTCTAACCTTCCTGCCAACCAAACAGGATTGTGATGTAATTCAGAATAGAATTACATCAGATTACAATGAATTACAGCGAACCAAACACCCCCTAAGTTTAAATAAAAATTTTCTGAGTAATTTTACCAAGGGTTTATTACTAACTCAAAACACATAGTCAAAAGGTCGAATGGTATATGTACACGTTACCGGTGTGAATAAAAACTAAGTGGATGTAACTTAGGCATTAAAAAATCGAAGAGTTGATCCGCTTAATCTGAACAAAGAAATCATAATAACAAAAAAAGTGATGAAAAAAATGGTTTCGTGAGGAGTGTCATTCACGTAGCGAGAAAAGCAAATAAACGTCTGTACGGGGCGGGTACCCTATTTTATCGAACCGATCTGCTTTATCCGTTATTTACGATCGAGTACCGACGTCTTTAGGTCGGGTTCAAGTTGGTAAACATGATACCTGCCTCGTGACACGTTGTCATTAATTTTCACCATATAAATGTACCCGAACCGTGGGGAACCTTGATCGAAATTAGCCAAATAATAATAGGTCGTTTTAAGTAAAAGATAAAAACGTTCACCAAATTACATAAGTATTTTAATCAAACGTTTACTGGACTTGCGAGTTTAATTAAAAAAGTAAAAAGTTTAAAGTTAAATCAAAAGGTAAAATAAATTTAAAGATAAAAAATTATAAAACAGATAAGTGGTAAAAAGTTAACAAGATAGTTATAGTAATTTATGAGCTTAGCTAAAATTTGTTAAATGTATTTTTTATATAAATTTATATCAAATAAGTTCCCATATACTTAAAGTTTTTGCGTTTCAATATGTGATACTTCATCCGTCCCATAATTATTAGCCTTTTAATAAAAGGGTTCAAACCGTAAAATAGCAACGAACTTTTTTAAATTTATCGATTTGGTACGTGTACTCTCTAAAAGCTGTACAATAGCAACGAACTTTCAATAAGTGTACCGATATGCACATTTTGATGACGTGTCTTACATGAAAGGCTAACACGTGGCACCATGTATAATGTGACACGTCATCAAAATGTGCATATCGGTACACTTATTGAAAGTTCGTTGCTATTGTACAACTTTTAAAGAGTACACATACCAAATCGATAAATTTGAAAAAGTTCGTTGCTATTTTACGGCTTAATCCCTTTAAAAAACACACATTTTAAGAAAACACAAAAAAACATAACCAATTAGTTGTTGCATAATGACAATTTTACGATCAATTAATTTAATAACTTTTTTAAAGTTTATAATAATACATCAAGTGATGGTAATATTGTAAATTATGAACATTTGGACCCGAATCCGCGACTGGAACCGACTCCCGGTAAACGATACGGGAACGGTACCATGAATGAGCAAAAAAATCGGTACCACTAATTCGGTACCAAAATGGGATAAAACCGAAAAATACTTGAAATTTGAGTAGTCATAAGGAAAAGAAACCAAACGTTTAAAAACCTACTGTAACAACCATAGCTCCGTCACAAATCTAAAAAAAATAAACCCTAACTTATTATTAATCACTAATCATCAAATTTACTATTTTTAAATTATCTCGATTATCATCATTGAAGAAAATAAAGGTTTTCTTTTTTTATATATGCAATAAGACGCCCTTAATATGCACCGTAATTTGCAATGATTATTAGTTTATTACTTTATTTTATCTAATAACCTGGATATATAATTGCATCAATGATTATTAGTTTATATCGAATTCGCACGTATTAATATACATATATTAGCTTATCGACTCAAGTTGTTAATCACATACGAGTATATTATTAATATATAATGATTATTAGTTTATTATATCTAGTTCACATATATCACTATACATAGTTACATCAATGATTATTAGTTTATTTTGTATCTAATTCGCATAATATTGATTTATGTAGAGAGATGACATCGTTTTTAAAGAAACCTTAATGTTGAATATTGATGAATCGGATCCGGGTTATGATAATAAACCTTCGGTTCGAAATCACTGAGGGGGAAGACAGGTGGCGGGGAGGTGCACGGCGACTCTCTGAGTTGGGGATAGTGTGGGGAGTGACTGGGCGGTTTCTCAGTGAATTTACATGTTCTTTTAATGGTCTGGGGAGGATGGTAGGTGTTGATGTTGATGTTTGTGGTTTGTGGATGATTTCTGATTGAAGTAAGAAATATAGGAGTATCATTTTTAAGATTGTAGATAGAACGGGATTCGACTGATGCAAAACCTCAAACAAACAAACCACCCTAACTACACACACCTCAACAAAACGAACCACCACATCACACTCCAAACACAACACCGTAACAACCATAGCTCCGCACAAATCTAAAAAAAAAAACCCAAACTTATTATTAATCACTAAACACAAATTTACTATCTTTAAATCATCTCGATCATCATCATTGAAAAAATAAAGGTTTTCTTTTTTACATATGCAATAAGACGTCTCTAATATGCACCGTAGTTTGCAATGATTATTAGTTTTAATTACGTATTTATCTAAAATCTGGATATTAATTGCATCAATGATATAGTATTTATATCGAATTCGCACGTATTAATATACATATATTAGCTTATCGACTCAAGTTGTTAATCACATACGAGTATATTATTAATATATAATGATTATTAGTTTATTATATCTAGTTCACATATATCACTATACATAGTTACATCAATGATTATTAGTTTATTTTGTATCTAATTCGCATAATATTGATTTTATGTAGAGAGATGACATCATTTTTAAAGAAACCTTAATGTTGAATATTGATGAATCGGATCCGGGTTATGATAATAAACCTTCGGTTCGAAATCACTAGACTAGCATGAAATCTATAATTTTGTTTTTGATCTAACAAAAAACGGGATTACTGGATAGGTAACGATTTCTTGGTACCAACTACCGGTTCTGGTTTTGATACCTGAATCCCGTTCGGTACGGTACCAGTACACCCGTTCCATGCTCGGGAAAAATACGGTACCACCAATTCGGTACGAGTTCGGTACTAAGTTGATACTGTGCTCATCCCTATTGTAAACTTAATTTAAATTCCTTAACCATATTTGAAAGTAAGCAATTAATTTATGACAACTTGAAAAGAAAACATTAACAATAATTATGAAACGAGTCTAAAAAGATATTTAAATAAAGGAATAAAGTTAAAAAACTATTTTGCATCGATTTTTTTTCAATTCTTATCGAAATTTAATTCAAAAAAACCTACACGCGTCATCTCACGTCACACCTTAAGCTTACGTCTTAGTCTATTGCGTAATGTGGAGGTCACGCCTCGCGTCTTTACGAGGCCCTCATCCCTCGGGGTCAAGATCATGATTCCACAAGCTCCCCTTCATATCATTTTACTAAACACTACCACATTGTTAAATCACATGGGCACCATGAACATATCTGGTCATACTATTTTCCAGTTCTTACAAAGTGAAATCCCCAAAATCTTAGTGATTACAATTTAACATGTAGCACAAAAAGAGAAAATATCACTTTACTAACTTGATTCCGAAATTGCCAAAAACATTAATTTTACCATTGTTTCTGTAATTTTCTTTTTTTCTCGTCTAAATACCCTAGATGTATTTCAACCGTGACATGTACTGTTGTTTCTGGATATCAGATATTGGGCTACGGAATACATTATTCCCAACAGCCCTAACATCCTTATCTTGATGACATCTGCTATTATTGATGGAGACAAATTAAGGGGTTGTTTGGTAAAAAAGACGACATTTTGAGAAATGGGAGTGACAATATCTCATCTCATATTATATTAATTGAATGGGCAAATAATTAAATGTTTGTTTATCCTTAAATAAGCAGTAGTGTTGCAGCTCGTACAAAACTGCATATTTAACCCCAAAATACCACATAATTTACAATCGGTACCTCAGCAAGTCCACTATCAACCAACAACTCTCTTCTTCTTAATGCAAGATCTTTTTTCCCACCCGCTGCTGATTTTAAAGTTTCATTTGCATCATTCATGTCCTCATCACCTTCAGCATCTGAAGAGTTAGCTTCAGTTTATGCAAGAGAGGAGTTATGAAACTCTGAAAAGCCACAACACGTTCTTTTACAAAAATAAAGGGTGTCTAACAAAAAACTATTGTTGCTACTAAAGGAGGTACAGATGAATCTAACAAAGACAAAACATCTGGATAAGATAACGTGAGCAATTGGTATGAAGAAGCTGCAACAAAGGGCGTCTTCCATTCTAAAATTACATTAAAATTCACAATTAGTAACATTACCTTCATTTAAATTTAGGAATAAACTATATAACATAAAAATTTATCTAGACGAAGTTTTATTACAAGGCGTGAAAAAATTACCTTATTTAAAATCAGCTCCTTTAGCACCGTTTGGAGTTCACGGAGGATGGCCTTCTTTACTAACAGTATGTCATTAACAATAGAGAGAATACACGCAAGCACCTAGTACAAGAAAAAAAATTAGCAAGAGACAAAATATTCTAATTTTTTATCTCACTCAAATCAATTCCGTGACCTCGACAGAGGGCTTAAAGAAGATTGTTCATACTTACCATACTGCCAAATCTATCTAAAGCTATTTTACTGATGTTATCCTTCATTCCTTTTATATTTTTATCTCTCTTGCAAATATATATAGCTAGATATTTACAACTGATACTTATAAGCATGAAATATAAAAGAATGGGAAACACTTTTGCAGACTTGGGCACTGCCATGCTTAATGCAAAGAATCCCAATCTTTGACCTATCTTTTGTATGGATCATCCGAATAAGAAGTGCACTCGATACATGTTGAATAACGTCTGCTGCAGAGGTCTATCCATACACTTAGTTTTAGAAACACGACTAACGAAACAAAAGGAAATAACGAAAATCAAAACCTTAAATACCTTATCAGCAATTGTTAAGTACTCCACAATTGCCTTGTGTAAGAAGGAGTGATCGATTATTCCTTTTTCTAAAATCGGTTGCAACACAGCTAACATATGCCTCACTACTGCTATTCAGCTTTGCGATAATATCTACCAATCTGTTAATACAAAAGACATTTATGAGACATATGTGTTTGTAAAACAAAGTAACTACCATACATGTAACAAAAGATTACCTGCGCTCTTTCAGTTGGCCTAAATTCTTAAACAACTGAAGCTCAGTAGAATACAGTTCCATTAAAAGAGATTGCTTTTAAGTGGCATTTCCCAGTTGATAAGCATGTTCAACAACTACAAAAGAAAAAAACAAAACGATATCGTCTTCAAAACAACATATCCACAAAGCAGAAACAGTGGGATGTAAGATACAAAGATAATTGAAGAACAGTAGTTTGATAATCTTTAATGAGGAACTAAGAAAAGAGTGTAAATGATCAATAGATAAATGACAAAATAAAAGACTAATGTCAAATGAATATGAAGTGTCATACCAACTGAACCAACCATATGTCAGAGAAGAAAAGCAACATTATGTCCATGGAGAGAAGATATGAATTCCGCCACTTGTTCCTTCGAGGCTGCAAAAGTGAGGGTATAGTACAATAATCAACATACCCTATTTCAACTAATAGAAATTTTAAAAGAACACTATAAAGTCTAATACGAACCATTATCCAACATCTTTGTAATGAGATACACTGCGTAAGTGCTACAAGCTAGGGTGAGAAAATGTGGCTTCAACTTCTGATTAACAGCATTTCTTTCGTCTTGTGAACAATACTTTGCATAAGTCTAAAGCAGAAAGAAGGTCATATTAGTACATGTGTAAAAGAAAAACACGTCAAAAAAACTAAACTAATGAATATTCATTATTAACCTGCAACACACGGCAAGAAACATGGGAGCTGGCAATTTCATGAATTTTTCCCAAATGAACTGTTATCTAAAGTTGCATAATAATATTAACATGCAAAGAAGAAATCAAAGAGTTTTATGTGTTCTTTATTTAAATATATCAATCAACGCTTTAACTCAAAATCAATGATAAAGTTATTAGTTAGGTACCTTAAATGCACCAGGAAGGACCTTGGCCACAACCATCCAGATCATACACCCTGCTGCGAAGCATTAAAGTGTTTGGATTTGTTTTCTAAACGACCTGTTGGTCGCTTAGAGGCACAAAGTCGGTTGTTGTCAACTTCCTTGTAAATTTTCTTCTCAATATATAAAGAAAGATACGAAACTCAGTTGTGATACTTCAAATAAAATAGAACTACAACTACAATTTGCAATAAACAACTATTAGAACATAAAATAAACCATGTGTACTGTTTTGGGTAATATTCTGTAGTGATTGCTTTAAGCTCACTACAAACAAATTCATAGAAACCTTTTGAAATCCTTTTTGCAAGCGACTTTACTTTGTTACAAATTTCCTCCATCTGATCAAACTGCTTCAACGGCCAACCTCTGTTTCCATCTCCCCATGCCACTCTAAATAAAACATACCAAATTAAACACATCGCTACTTCCTGAAACTCTCCAGCCTTCTCTAAAAGATTAGCCTCTTTTGAAAGATCACCCCATGACCTCGCTATCATAGCTGCATTAAGAAAATTACCTGATTCTTCTTCCAATAGAAAAAGGTCATCAAGGCAGCCTAATGTTTCGGTATCATAAGATAAAAAAAATAACACAGTTTCATTAGGTTTTTGAAAGAAAAACAATTTCATTACCTTTTGAAGATGAGCAACCTGCAAAAAAATAAACCATATGCATACACAAAAACAAAAAAAAATAGTTTTAGGGTTTTGAGAGAAAAATTGTCGTTTCTTTTTTGTTGTTGATATATTTAGGGATTGATATTAACTGTCATAATAGAAATCGATTTTTTAAAGCAATGCTGCGTTTTCTTTGTGATGTATATATCTAAAAAGAATATTTAAAATATATACCGAATTTTAGAATAAAAGTAATTATCTTTTGCATGACCTTATATATTTTAAGTTGCAAGATATAATCAAAAAAATCATCTAGTCTAGTGGTTGAGTGGTTTGTTAATAAACAACTCAAGTTCAAATCTTGTAGGCTACAAATTTTTTGGAAAAACGAATTTTACAAAAAAAACTAAAAAACAAATTTAACCAAAAAAATAAAAAAAATGAATTTTACAAAAAAAAACTAAAAAATGAATTTAACCAAAAAAATAAAAAATATAGTAATGACATAGACATGCATGATGACATGGCATTATGATGTGGCATAAACTGTTCAAATGTCTCATGTTATATATAATGTAGAGATATATAAGATGATCAGCGACAATGATGTTACTGAACAAAATTTTGGGGACGAATATATACATTTCAAAATGCTCCGCCGACACGCGCAACAGCCGTATCGCTCGTTTCAATCAATTAGAAGTTTAGAACATAAATATGAAAAAAGTCCGTAGATTAACTACCACCTAATGTTAAAATCAATCATAGAAAACTAACACAATTTCAGCATGAGAATGTATGATTTATGCAAATTATAAACTTGTATCAGGTGAGTTATTGAGCAAGTAAGTTTTTATAACGACATCTAACTATTTCAAATGGGATGTGATTTGTACCCTTTTTTCCATCTACCACTAAAGTACACCTGCTGATGCACATAGTACAACACACAGATGTATATTTAGTGGTGGATTGCAAAAAAATTGTGTATACAAATAACCTCCCATTTCAAATATATATCTTACAAATCATTATGACGTGTCTTAAGTAGAAGCTAGAATCATAACCATTTAGTTGAGAGACTTCTTACACATCATAAGGTGTCATTAAACACAAGTTATTTGATTGAGCACTTAAATAGGCTTTCACATCCCTGATAATTCCAATTGATTGAACTCACTACTAAAATCGACTGCCAAACATCATCATGTCATGAAGTTTCACAAACGCAAGCTTCAAAGACTCCACATCCCCAAAGGGTGAATACCGAATCACAATTGTTCTATATACTAAAAGCCGTTGTACAGTAGCTACAGTACAAGGCTCATTTTAGTCCAACAAACACAGCAGCCCAAGGCCCACTTTCGTTCCATCATATGTATATCAGTCCACCTCCTCATCATATGTGTTATCAACCTACCATCTTCCAGACATTTCTACTCACACCCACAAATTGAAGGTTCTTCTCACCTCCATCCATCATTTTTATGAATCATCACAGGAAAATCAACCATTACATCATCCTCCCTCCCATCGTCCTACCTATCATGTTAAAAAACGCCATAATCACCTCCGTCACAAAATCCTCAAAACCCTTGAACCCTATCCTGACACGACCCGACCCGACCCGACCCGACCTGTAACACCCTCAAATCTGGGTAGCAGCGGAATGTTGAATATCCGAGGGCGTTACTTCATAGATCAATAGCACAAGGTACAAGAACGACCACTAACGTGTCGTTTTTAAAAAGATACATCGGATTAACAAAATACTTGTTCATTACATAAGCTCATGGCTTCAAATAGTTCGACAATATAAGTAAAGATTTCGGTTTATAACAAATGTTCCCAAAATGTAATACGCCCAAATCTTTAGAACTAACTCTTTCCAAAGAGTGACCCCCAATGTATCTGAGCACCCCGTGCCTTATTGACCTGAGAAAACATGCTTATGTAAATCAACAGTAGGACCGCAAGATTTATAGGTTTATGTAAATCAACAGTAGGACCGCAAGATTAGGTGAATTCATAGGTTTATGTAAATCAACAGTAGGACCGCAAGATTTCTAAGTGTATGATTAAGCAACAAATGCAAACATCATAAAAAGTAATTACGTCTACCTAAGCTCATGACACTGAAGCTCGACATGTATGAAGGCAATAAATTGCCAACATTACCTGTGAATGATGTTCTAACCTGAAACATCCCAAATCCGACATGGTATACGTTTGTTGTCCGGCAAACCGGCACAGTGAGCGCTACTTACCCAAACGGGGATGTCAATCCCAAATAGATTGATTTATAACACTCGCGCTTATAATTACACTTTTAGTCTTTTAACTTTACAAAGTTACACTTTAGGTCCTTATAGGTTTGAAACAGCCCCCTAGTTTCCAGAATTGACAGAAACAGTCCATGGACTTGTTAAATTTAGTAAATGACTGTTTTGACCCTTAAGTTTATAAATTGGCACTTTTAGTCCTCCGACTTTGTAAAGATTGCATTTTTACTCCAATTAAATCCCAACAAGTGGCATTATGTTTAATTAAGTCCAAATAAGCCATATAAGCTGCCCTAGCTTATAAATAAGCTTTAACGAGCTTATTTTGGCTTAATGGGCCTTATTGGGCCCATTAAAGTCCATTAAGTGTTCTAAAGGTCCATTTAGGTTTTAAAAAGCACAAATGCCTCCATTAAGCTTATTCAAGTCGGTTAAGTTGAAAATAAGCTCGGGAGAGCTTATTTTGGCCTTTTTCGAGCTTATTGGGCTCGTGAGCCCAATATCTCAACCCGAATTGAATACAAAGGTCCACTTAGCATTCCTAGCTTATTTTCTACCCTTTTTAAGCTTATTAAATTTGTTTTTGGTCTAGTGGTATGTGCTTAAATACACATACCTTTTACCTTTAAAAACGAGCTAAAATAACCAAAAACGGACTTAAAATGCCAAATATATGCTTGTTTTGCTAATTGTATTGTGCAGGAACGGATAACCAAGAAAAGGACGAAAAACAAAGCCAAAACGACAAAACCGGACTCGGAATGGAAAAGATTGTGAAAGACAAAGCCAAATCAAAGCCGGAAAGTCAATCAAGTCAAAAAGTCAACAGAAAAGTCAACTGGTCAAAGTCAAAGTCAACCCCGGGGCCAAAGTCAAAGAAATATAAGTTTAGGGGCTGAAATTGCCAAACCCTAAACTTATTTATAAAGGAGAAAAGAGAAAAAGAGAAGACAAGGGTTAATTTTGCAATTTGCTCAAAGTAACAAGTAGGGGGGCAAAACTGCCAACCCCCCTAACTTGTACTCCACAAGGACGAAATTTGCAAAGAGTTATATAACTCTTGGGGACTTGTTTTGCCAAGTCCCCAAAAGTTATTTAACCACAAGGACCAAGTGTGCAAACTAACAATAAACTTAGAGGGACTATTTTTGCCAAAGAGTGAAACTTTCACTCTGTAACAGCCTCCAACTTCTTTTCCCGCTTTCTTTTTCCCTCTCAAACACACTCACGGGTGTTTGCACCCGTTTTTACCCCACGAACATTCACCACCACCATGGATAATCAACTTCCCCCTCCTCCACTAACTTTCCCACCAAAAACCACCCCTTTCCAAGCTGGCAATCCCCCATTTTTCCATAAAGTTGGCCGAATCAATGGCTTAGATTAATTTGAAGTAGCACAAGGGTTATTAAGGGCTGGGATTGGCTTATTGAGTCCTCTCACAGAAAAAGCACAAAGGAGAAGAGCTGAAGACTTAGTTGTAGTATAAATAGAGCAATAGTGTTAGCCGAAAATCATCTGATGTTTTTTAGTTAATCAATTTTTAATTCAGCTTAATTTATGCTTATTTCAAGTTAATTATAGCTTATTTACTTTTCCATGTACCCTTTTTATCATTTAATGAAAAGTTGAAGTTTTTGGAATTTTATATCAGTTTATGTTTTCACTGTTCAAGTGCTTATTTTTCATTTCAAATGTTAAAAAGCTCTCCAAACAGCTTGATACTAAGCTAGGCTAACTTAACAAATCAATAAGCTAAGAAAATTTGGACCTTACTTCACAAATTCACTCAAAAACACCAAAGCTTGTGAAATTGGATGATAAGCCAAATTTGGATGGGCTTATGGACAATACCAGCTTATTTTCAATAAGCTGGAGCTTGTAGAATAAGCTTTTGACAGCTTAATTACCCTTGTTTAGAGCAAAGGGCCTTGTAAGTTCTCATTTTCCAATTTTAAGTCATTTTTAACATTAGCTTATTTTTAGCTTATCTTTGCTTATTTTTCTTTTAGATATGCTTATTTATGCTTATTATAGCTTATTAGTCAAGAAAAAATGGGTGTTGTAGTTTAAATTTCCATTGTGCAAGTTTTTCAAATTTCTAGTGTAATTTAGCTATTATTTGTCATTTCACTTTTTAGCTTATTCCAGTGCTTATTTCTTGTTGCATTTTGCTTATTCATGTATTTTATGCTTATTTAGTTTACTGTGCTCAAGTCTCATAGTTTATTTCATTTTTATTAAGCTTTTAAGTCCAAAATCAGTCTTTAAAGGGGTGTTTGGCATAAGCCTTAAAGTGGGTCAAAACAGGTTTTGGCATGGGTTATGACCATGAGGTTGGTTTTAGCTTAAGTTTTTAAGCTCACATAAGCTGTTTTTAAAAGCTTTTCAGTTTTTAAATTGCTCTCCAAAGTTTTTAAATCCATTTTTATAACTGTGAGATTTTTGAGTAACCCACAAGTGCTTATTTGATTAAGCACTTGTGGTTTGAGTTTAAGCATCAAAAAGTGTGTGTTTAGTGTGTCTAAACAAGGCTGTTAAAAAGCCTTTGGTCCCTTGACTTTATAAGTCAAAACTCACCAAGTGTCCATTGTCACAGTTTGTAAAAAGCCAAGAGACCTTTTTCACAGCCAAAAATAAGCAAGTAAAAATGCTTTTCCAAAGCTAAAAAGTGGTGCACAAGTCCCTTTGCTATCATACTCCATCTGTTTGAGCTTATTTTATTGTTTAGAGCTTATTTGACAGCTTTTAGCAAGCTGTCAAATAAGCTACTAAAGCTAAGCTTAAACCTCCCCTGGTGCAAAGGGGAGAATTTAAGCCCTTTGTTCTCTGTCTTGTTGAGTTCTAAAGCCCAAGTCTTTGGCTTATTTTGAGAGTCCACAAGCTCTTAAATAAGCCCTCAAAGTCTCAGCCCTTGATAAGCTTATTTGTGTGCTTATTTTTAAGCCCAAACATGCCTCTTGGCTGTTTTTGAATCCCTTAGGCTGTAGGATTGCTTATCTTTTGATTCTAGCTTATTGAGCTTATCCCATAAGCTCAAATTGTGTCCTAGTAAGTTTTTAGGTTAAGTTAGATAGTTAATGTGCTTATTTCCCTTTTTCTTTAGCTTATTTGTTCAAGTCTTAAGCAATTTTAGCTTTTAAGCTTATCTCATGTTTCTGTCACTTAAGCCCTTTTCCACAGCTTATTAGTTTAGCTTTTCCTTCCCCTTTAGCTTATTTAAGTTAGTTTAAGCCCTTTTTGCTTATTTTAAACCTTAGCTTAGTTATTAGACCATAAGTAGTAAAAAGACTTAGTTTTTTTTTGAGAAGTTGGTTTGTTTATTCAGGGTAATGATTACTTATCTTGAAGAGGCATATCATTCATAGACTTAGGCGGGACTTCATCCTAAGACTTAGACACATTAATTCTATCACAATTAAAGCATCCGCATAAAGTATCCTTATTTGCTTATTATAATCTATCTTAGGGATTAAAGCAATGGTAATCTTGTTAAACCCTAGCTAATA